>CAUYQV010143584.1:0-11338 GCA_963574575.1 Galagoides demidoff
AAGGTCTTTATTGGTAGGGGAGGGAGGCTGCAGAGCAGCACCGAGGAGGAGAGAAGAGAGGGGAGATAAAGAGAGAGTGGGGAAAAGAAGAGAGAGAGAGTAGAGAAGAGAGAGGGGGAAGACAGGAGAGAGAGAGAGAGAGAAGGAAGGCAGAAGGAGGTGAGAGAGAGAGAGCACCTGGCTATTTTTTTGTTGCAGTTGTCATTGTTGTTTAACTGGCCCAGGCTGGGTTGAAACCCACCAGCCTGGGTGTATGTGGCCAGCACCCTGCCCACTAAACTACGGGCGCTGCCCAATAGCTGGTTTAAAGAGGAGATAAAGAAGGAAATCATTAGATTCCTTGAACAGAATGACAGTGAAGCCACAAGCTATCAAAACCTTTGGGATATTGCAAAGGCAATCCTAAGAGAGAAATTTATCACATTAAATGCCCACATCCAGAAATCAGAGAAAGCACAAGTCAATAATCTAATGACTCATCTCAAGGAGCTGAAAAATTAAGAGCACTCTAATTCCAGACCCCGCACATAAAAAGAAATAACCAAACTCAAATCAAAACTAATGAAAATGAGAACAAAAGGATCATTCAGAAGATTAATGAAACAAAAAGTTGTTTCAGTGGCCCCCATAGTTCAGTGGGTAAGGTACCAGTCACATACACCCAGGCTGGTGGGTTCAAACCCAGCCTGGGCCTCCTAAACAACAATGACAACTGTAACAGAGAAATGGATGGCTGGGCATTGTGCCTGTAGTCCCAGCTACTCAGGAGGCTGAGGCAAGACAATTGCTTAAGTCCAAAGAGTTGGAGGTTGCTGTGAGCTGTGGCACTACAGCTCGGTACTGAGGGCGACATAGTGAGACTCTGTCTCAAAAAAAAAAAAAGAAAAGAAAAAGAAAAGTTGTTTCTTTTAAAAAATAAACAAAATTGATACACCTTCATCCAGATTAACTAGAAACAGAAAAGCAAGATCTCTAATAAGCTTAATCAGAAATGAAAAAGGGGGCCACACCCCCTTACAGTGGATCACACCTGTAATCCTAGCACTGTGGGAGGCTGAGGCATATGGATTGCTTGTGCTCAGGAGTTTGAGACCAGACTAAGCAATAGCAAGACCCCATCTCTACTAAAAATAACAAAAAGTAGACAGATGTAGTGGTATATGCCTGTAGTCCGAGCTACATGGGAGGCTTGAGCCCAAGACTTTGAGGTTGCTGTGAGCTATGACTCCATGGCACTCTACCCAAGGTAACAGAATGAAACTTCACTTCATCTCGGAAAAAAAAAAAAGGGTAGGGGAATAACAACTGATACTACAGAGATATAAAATATCTTCACTGAATACTACAAAAATATCTACACCCAGAAATTTGAAAACATAGAGGAAATGGACAAATTCTTAGCATCACACTACCTCCCTAGACTCAAACCAACAAGAAACTGAACTCTTTGAACCGACCAGTTTCAAGGTCTGAAATTGAAACAGCAATAAGAAAACTTACAACAAAAAAAGTCACAGATCAGATGGTTTCGCAGCAGAATTCTACCAAACCTTCAAAGAGCTGGTGCCTATATTGCAGAACCTACTCCAAAACACTAAGAAGGAAGTACCCTTCCCAGCCCCTTTTACAATGCAAATAGGACTCTGGTACCAAATATGGGAAAGGACATAACAAAAAAGAGGAAAACTATAGAACTCTATCATTAATGAATATTGATGCAAAAATACTCAATAAAATCTTACCAAACAAAATTCAGCTACACACCAAAAAAGTATCCATCATGACCAAGTGGGTTTCATCCCAGGGATATAAGGCTGGTTTAACATATGCAAATCTATAAATGTAATTCACCACATAAACAAAAGTAAAAACAAGGACTATATGACTGTCTTAATTGATGTAGAGAAAGCTTTTGGCAAAATTTAGCATCCTCTTTTGATAAGAACACTCAAGAATATAGGCACAGATAAGGTATTTCTCAAACTGATAGAAGCCATCTATGATAAACCCACAGCTACCATCATATTGAACAGTGAAAAGTTGAAAGCTACCCATTTAGAACTGGAACCAGACAAGGATGCCCACTATCACCACTACCTTTCACTACTGTAGTATAATCTAAAGCTGGACTACAAGTCAGTCTGTAGTAATCAAAACAGCATGGTAGTGGGATATAAATAGAGGCATATGAAAGAAATAATCTCTGGAATAGAAAAGAGTGCTAGAAGTTCTAGCCAATGCACTCAGACAAGAGAAAGATATGAAGGGTACCAAATGGGAGCAGAGGAGGTCAAACTATTGCTCTTCTCAAATGATATTCTAGACCAAGAAAACCCCAAGGACACAACCATGAGACTCCTCAAAGTGACCCAGAAATACAGCAACTTTGGCTTGGCGCCTGTTGCTCCGTAGTTAGGGTGCCGGCCACATGCACTGGGGCTGGCAGGTTCAAACCCCGCCCAGGCCTGCTAAACAACAACGACAACAACAAAAATAGCTGGACTTTGTGGCAGGTGCCTATAGTCCCAGCTACAAGGGAGGCTGAGGTAAGAGAATTGCTTAAGTCCAAGAGTTTGAGGTTGCTATGAGCTGTGATGACATGGCATTCTACCGAGGGCAACATACAGCATAAAAACCTGCAATATTTCAGGTTATAAAATCAATGTACACAAATTAGTAGCCTTTGTATATGCCAACAATAGTCAAGCTGAGAATCAAATCAAAGAGACAATAGCCTTCACAGTAGCATCAAACAAAATGAAATAGCTCAGAATATGTCTAACAAGGAATCTGAAAGATCTCTACAAACAGAATTATAAATCACTGAGATAAGAAATAACAGGATGTTGGGTGGTGCCCGTGGTTCAAAAGAGTAGGGCACCGGCCGCATATGCCGGACGTGGCAGGTTCAAACCCAGCCCTGGCCAAAAACTGCAAATAAATAAATAAATAAATAACAGGATGTTAACAGATGGAAGTACATATCATGTTCATAGCTTAAAAGAATCTATATTGGCTTGGCGCCCGTTAGCACAGTGGTTATGGTGCCAGCCACGTACACCGAGTCTGGTCGGTTTGAACCTGGCCCAGGGCAGCTAAAACAACAATAACTACTGCAACAAAAAATAGCTGGGCGTTAGCTTGGTGCCTGTGGCTCAAGTGGCTAAGTCTCCAGCCATACACCTAAGGTGGTGGGTTCGAATCCAGCCCAGGCCACCAAACAATGATGGCTGCAACCAAAAAATAGCCAGGCGTTCTGGCGGGCGCCTGTGGTCCCAGCTACTTGGGAGGCTGAGGCAGGAGACTCACTTGAGCCCAGGAGTTGGAGGTAGCTGTGAGTTGGTTGCCACAGCACTCTACCCAGGGAACAGCTTGTGCCGGGCGCCTGTAGTCCCAGCTACTTGGGGGGCTGAGGCAAGAGAATTGCTTAAGCCCAAGAGTTTGAGGTTGCTGTGAGCTGTGATGCCATAGCACTCTACCAAGGGTGACATAGTGAGACTGTGTCTAAAAAAAAAGAATCAATATTATTAAAATGTCTATAGTACCCCAAGCAATCTATAGATTTAACGTAATCCCAATGCAAATACTGATATTTTACTTTAAAGATCTTGGCAAAATAATTCTTTGTTTTGTATGGAACAAGGAAAAAACTCACTTTTATTTTATAAAATAAGAATAAATTGAGAGGCATTACCTTGCTGGACTTTAGGTTATAATACAAGTCAGTCTGTAGTAATCAAAACAGCATGGTATTGGGATATAAATAGAGACATAGTAAAGAAATATCTCTGGAATAGAAAAGAGAATCCAGAGATGAAATAGTCTCATATAACCATCTAATCTTTGACAAAGCAAAGAAAAGCATTTAATGGGGAAAAGAATTCCTATTTAATAAATGGTGCTGGAAGAACTGGTTAGCCATATATAAGAGAATGAAACTGGACCTACACCTCTCACCACTTGCAAAAATTAACTTTCGATGAATAAAAGATCTAAATCTAAGACAAGAAACCCTAGAAGATAGTGTGGGAAAAACTGCTGATCTTATCAGCCTAGGGAAAGAATTTATGAAGAATACCCCATAAGAGGCCGGGTGCCCATAACCGGGTGCCCATAACCCGGCCTGGGCCAGTAAACAATGACAACTGCAAGAACAACAACAAAAAATAGCGGGGAGCTGTGGCGGGTGCCTGTAGTCCCACCTACTTGGGAGGCGGAAGAGAATTACTTAAGCCTAAGAGTTTGAGGTTGCTGTGAGCTGTGATGCCATTGCACTCTGCCGAGAGCAACATAGTGAGACTCTGTCTCAAAAACAAAAAACAGGGCAGCGCCTGTGGCTCAGTGGGTAGGGTGCCGGCCCCATATACTGAAGGTGGTGGGTTTGAACCTGGCCCCGGCCAAACTGCAACAAAACAATAGCTGGGCGTTGTGGTGGGTGCCTGTAGTCCCAGCTACTTGGGAGGCTGAGGCAAGAGAATTGCCTAAGCCCAGGAGTTGGAGGTTGCTGTGAGCTGTGTGACCCCAGGGCAGTCTACTGAGGGCGATAGAGTGAGACTCTGTCCCTAAAACAAAACTAAACAAAACAAACCTGGGCAAGAGACATGAGTAGAAACTCTTCTGATGAGAACAGAAGAATGGCCAATAAACACATGAAAAAAATGCCCATCATCCCTAATTATCAGAGAAATGCAAAACAAAATCACTTTGAGATATCATCTAACCTCAGTGAGAATGGCTCACATCACAAGGTCCAACAAGGTCTCTGCTGGTGCAGAGACAAGGGAATAATCATGCACTGTTAGTGGAACTACAAACTAGTATATTTTCTATTGAAAGAATTATGGAAATTCCACAAAGAACTAAAAGTAGACCTACCATTTGACCCTGCAATTCCTCTACTAGGCATCTACCCAAAAGAATTTTTTTCCACAGGGACGTTAACACTAGAATGTTCATAGCTGGGCAGCGCCTGTGGCTCAGTGGGTAGGACGCCAGCCCCATATACTTAGGGTAGTGGGTTTGAAGCCAGCCCTGGCCAAACTGCAACAAAAAAATAGCTGGGCGTTGTGGTGAGCACCTGTAGTCCCAGCTACTTGGGAGGCTGAGGCAAGAGAATCACCTAAGCCCAAGAGCTGGAGGTCGCTGTGAGCTCTGATGCCAGGGCACTCTACCGAGGGCGACAAAGTAAGACTCTGTCTCTAAAAAAAAAGAGAAAGAATGTTCATAGCCACACAGTTCATGTAATCACAAAGATGTGGAAACAACCCAATTGTACAACACATGAATGGATTAATAAACTGTGGTATATGTATACCATGGAATATTATTCATCCCTAAAAACAGATGGATATTTTGCATCCTTTGTAACAATCTTGATGGATTGGAGAAAATTCTCCTAAATATCACAAGAATGGAAAAACAAGTGACACATGTACTCAGTACCAGTCTGAAACTAGGAGATTAACAATTACAGACCCATATGAGGTAAAACCTCAGTTAAACTCAAGAAGTTTAGAATCAACTTAGCAAGTTCCATGACAAAGTCTATTTAGATTTCATTGGAATTGTCTTGAATTTTTAATTTGGAGAATTAACATCTTTACAACATTGTACCTTTTTTTCTTTAAACACATCTCTTTTGCCCAGCTGCTAGAGAGCATCTAGCATATGACATCATCATAGCTCACTTGCAACCTCAGACTCCTGGGTTCAAGCATCCTTCTGCCTCAATTTCCCCATTAGCTGAGACTACAGGTCTGCAGCACCAGCCAGCTAGTTTTTCTTTTAGTAGAGACAGGATCTATGTTCTTCTTCTTCTTTTTTTTTTTGTAGAGACAGAGTCTCACTTTGTCGCCCTCAGTAAAGTGCTGTGGTGTCACAGCTCACAGCAACCTCCAACTCTTGGGCTTAAGTGATTCTGTTGTCTCAGCCTCCCAAGTAGCTGGGACTACAGGCACCGGCACAACGTCTGGCTATTTTTTGGTTGTAGTTGTCATTGTTGTTTGGCAAGCCTGGGCTGGATTCCAATTCAGCAGCTCTGGTGTATGTGGCTGGCGCCTTAGCCCCTTGAGCCACGGGCGCGGAGCCCAGATACTATTTTCTAATTGATTATTTTTTTCTTTTTCTTCTAGAGTAGCCAGAAAGAAATGTAATGGATTACTATTACTATTATTATTATTTTTGAGACAGTCTCACTTTGTCACCTTCGGTAGAGGACATAGCTCACAGCAACCTCCAACTCTTGGGCTCAAGCGATTGTCTTGCCTCAGCCTCCCGAGTAGCTGGAACTACAGGGGCCCACCACAACGCCTGAATATTTTTAGAAACGGGGTGTGTGTGTGTGTGTGTGTGTCTCACTCATGCTCAGGCTGGTCTCGAACCCGTGAGCTCAGGTAACACCCCCTACCCCCCCCCCCCCCCCACCACCACCCCGCCGCCGCCCAGAGTTCTAGGATTACAGGCATGAGCCACCGTGCCTGGCCCAGAAAGCTAATTGATTATTGATGCTGTATAAAAAGAAGAGACATTCTTCATTCAAAACCCATCCCCTACACTGCTTTAGTGACTTTGGGCAAATTCACTCAACTTTTCTGAGCCTTTCTTTTCTCTTTTACGACTTGGGGATTATAAAGCAAGGGATGCAGATGGGATTAAAAAGGGATCAAGCAACCAATAAACCGCGGATTTCAGCCAGTAAAATCAGGGCAGGGACTGGAGAAAGTTTGAGAGGCTCCTAGCTGATTGGGAGGGAAGCTGGGAGCAAGCTACGGTGTATGCAAGAGATTCCATGTTAAAACGAAGTGAATTCCTGTGAACATTCAAGCCACTATGAATACCTCAGCGAGAGTACTTTTTATAAAATAAGAGTTTTCGTCCAGGGAGGCTCTGGGGAGGTCCAAAACCAGCACTGTAGCTCGACCCACACCCAGTCTGGTTCTTCTCAGTTTGTACCGCCTTTCCCAACTACGTAGTTTGGAGCGGAGCATTCTGGACTTTGTAGTAATAGCTTATTAGAGTTGTTTCTAAGGGCTCACGCAGCCGCGAGAGACTACATTTCCCAAGAGGGACTGAGACAGTTGTTTGCTGGCACCTCCCCGACTTCCGGCGTTGGTGTGATTACAGGGGCCAATCGGTAGGTCGGAATTGTCTTCCCGGTTCTCTGATTGGTGCATTCGACCAGGGAGCCTGGGTTCAAATTTTCAACGACACCAAATGAATCCCGCGGGTTTGCTGGCGTTTCGTTGTCAGCGCAAAGGCTAGGCGAGGCCGGGTGAGCTGTAGGAAAGAAAGGGGGAGCAACTGGGGCGCAGGGCTCCTCTCTCCCTGATTTTCGAGCGGCTGGAATTCTCTTCACAGCCTCTGCAGTTGTCCGCTCCTCTAGGCCTGGCCTCTGAGGCGGTTGGGCGCCGCCCGGGTTAGGTAGAGCGGGAGCGAGGTTTCGGGCCTCCGTTCTCTTCGTGACAGGATTTTGCCGTGAAAGTCTGTCCGGAAAGTAGGGGAAAGGAGTTTCGGGAGGCTGTCGGCTAATAACGGTAACGGTAATTATTATCGCTGTTATCCTGCTGTCGTGTGGTAAACACTGGACTAAGACCCCTGCGTACCCTTTCTCATTTAATTTTCGCACTAAGGCCATGAAGTAGATGGTATTCTTAGTCCTTTACAGAGGAGGAAACTGAGTCTCAGAATCTTAAGTTTCGGGAAGTGGGAAATGGAAGTGTGGCGTTTGATGGAGGGAACACATGTAGACGCAGTTACATTTCGAAACTCTTGTCTAAGATAGGAAAGTAAATTAGGTGACTTGAGAACATAATGGAGAGTTGAATTCTACTTGGAATCGTGTTCTATTTGGGATTTTAAATTCATTCTATGTTGTCCATATTTGTATGCAATCCTAGGTACGTTTCCTTCCTTAGAACGTTTTAGATTGGAGGGGGAAGGAAGCTTGAACCACGTTGTAATATTGCAGGATCAGTTTACCCCCTATCTTCTTTATGTAGGGTTTTTCTTCACGGACAATTCTTTTTCCTATTCTGGCTCCCCTCACCCCAGCCCACTTGACCCATCCACCCGGCAGCAGGACGCCAAGCAGTCCTGCGGGATTCGCGCAGCCACACCTCCTCCTCCGCCCAGTGAGACCCCAGTGAGACCCCAGTGAGACCCCGCACTGCCTGCTCCGCGCGTGGCCGGCGTGGGGGCCGCGCGGATCTGGCCCGAGACGCCGCGGTGGGCAGGCTCCGGGCCCGGTTAGAGCTTCACATGCAATTTTCTAGTAGTTCGGTAACAAGTACTTTGCTAAAACCCCCAAATCAGGCCTGTTTAGGAAGAGGATTTTTGGCTTCCTGATCTTGCTTTTAAGGTCATCCTTTGGTGTACTCCTTGGACACCCTTACCCTGTCTTGGCATCCTCTGTGCTTTCTTTCAATTTCTCTCATCATTTGTTGTCAGAAACAGGGCTGTTCACTGCCTAGTAAAAATATTCTTCTTTTTTTTTTAAACAGTTTCTCACTCTGTTGCCCCAGGCTAGAATCCGGTGGTATCATAGGTCACAACAACCTCAAACTCCTTGATTCAGGCAATCCTCTTGCCTCAGCCTCCCAAGTAGCTGGAAGTACATGTGCGTTGATGCCCAGCTAATTTCCCTATTTTAGTAGAAAGGGGATCTCGTTTCTTGCTCAGGTTGATCTTGAATTCTTGAGTTCAAGCAAGCTTTCCAGAGTGCTGGGATTATAGGTGTGAGCCACTGCACCCAACCATAGTAAAAATATTCTTGTGTTGCGGTTTCAGTGTATTACACCTCCTGTCAAGCTGCCCCCAAATTATACTTGAATACTCTTGGTTAGTTTGGGTGTGTCAGTTCAGTGTTAAGCTGGCCCTCTTGGATCAAAATTATGTGGCTTCCAGGTAACTTAGCCAATTGATTATTTTGAGACAGAGTCTCTGTGGCCCAGCTAGATAGAGTTTAGTGGCTTTGTCATAGCTCATTGCAACCCCAAACTCCTGGGCTCAAGCAATCCCACTGCCTCTGCCTCCCAGAGTGCTGGACTTACAGGGATGAGCTACCTTGCCTGGGCCAATTGATTGATCCATTAGGGTGTACAGTGTGCTCAGATCGGTGTTAGATATTGTGGGTATACAGATGTGTGATATATTTGAGGGTTTTCAGGAATGGTTAGGGACAAAAAGATTGTCTCAGATTGACAAATAACAATCAGAATAACACGAGACAGCATCTGTGTGCTTCTGTTTTGCACTGTAAGTGACCTGGCAATTTAGAGGTGAGGGAGATCAAGAGCCAGTTTTGGGTCCACCTGCCTCACAAAGCCATCCTTGGCACACTGGCTTTTTTTTTGAGACAGAGTCTCACTTTGTCAACCTTGATAGAGTGCTGTGACATCACAGCTCACAGCAACCTCAAACTCTTGGGCTCAAGCAATTCTCTTGTCTTAGCCTTCCAAGTAGCTGGGACTATAGGCACCCACCACAACACCCGGCTATTTTTAGGGAGGAGGTCTCGCTCTGGTTCAGGCTGATGTGGGACCTGTGAGCTCAGGCAATCCACCCACCTTGGCCTCCCAGAGTGCCAGGATTACAGGCATGAGCCACTACGCCTGGCCTGGCACACTGGCTCTTGATAAGCAAACTTGAGTTAGACTGGGACTAGAACTGTCCTGATGCCCAGGAATTGCTCACTAAATATTTGTGGAATTGGCTAGGCAGGAGGGCACTATATAAATTTTGACTACAGGCTCTGCGCCTGTGGCTCAAGTGGCTAAGGCGCCAGCCACATATACGTAAGGTAGCGGGTTCGAATCCAGCCTGGACCTGCCAAACAACAATGATGGCTGCAACCAAAAAATAGCCTGGCGTTGTGGTGGGCGCCTGTGGTCCCAGCTACTTGGGAGGCGGAGGCAGGAGACTCGCTTGAGCCCAGGAGTTAGAGGTTGCTGTGAGCTGTGATGCCAGAGCACTCTACCCAGGGGGATAGCTTGAGGCTCTGTCTCAATAAAAAAAATTTTTTTTTTTTTGATTACAAAATCACGTTCAGATATGAAAAGCTGGATCATATTCAACTAGGTTGGTACATTTGTTAAAACTTTCAAATTATTTAAGTAAAATAGTTATTTTGCCAGCCTTATGCCTAAATCTGTGTATAATAACCTTGATACAATTAATTTATCCTACAGCTGCAATTAAGCTTGTCCAGAATTATGTCCATTTATTTTTTGTTTAGGTACCAGGAAATGTTCAGATTTCTTCTGTATCCCCTTTTTTCCTTCAGCCTTTCCTGGGTCTCTTCCCTAATTCTTTTTGAATTCCTAGGGAAGGAAGGAGGAGGAGAGATTTAAGTGCCCTTTGAAACTTAAATTTTTCTTTGCTGTGGGTAAATTTAAGAAGATTATTGGGAGATTGAATAGCCCAAGAAATTCTGTGAATAGATCTGTTGTTTTTGTTTGTTTGTTTGAGACAGTCTCACTGTGTCTCCCTGGGTAGTGCTGTGCACAGCTCATAGCAACCTCAAACTCTTGGGCCTAAGCGATTCTCCTGCCTCTGCTTCCCAAGTAGCTGGGACTACAGGCGCCTGCCACAATACCCAGCCATTTTTTGGTGTAGTTGTCACTGTTGTTGACAGGCCTGGACTGGATTTGAACCTGCCAGCTCCAGTGTATGTGGCTGGCGCCTTAGCTGCTGAACTACAGGCACCAAGCCAATAGATCTGTTTTTGAGACAGACATAGAGATCTGCAGCCCAAGCTTCTTTGTGGAAAAAAAAAAAAACAAAAAACCCCCAAAAAACTGAGGAAGGGTTCTGTACTTGTTTGCATAGGGAAACCTGCATAGGTAAAAGTGAAAGAAACTAAAGATTAGTAAGAAAAGTGTAAAATTCTATCTAGAAGGTTAGAAGGTTTCTTTGGAAATTAAAAAGTAATGTTATTTGTACTTCTGTTTTATAAAAGAAAGTAGTAATAGTTTGTCCATATTTTAGGTAAACCTATTTATCATGATGTTTGAATAGTATAAAAGTACGTACTACCACTCCTTGGTGTCAGAGTTGCTAAGTTGCAACCTTGAAAACATTGAAAATGAGGGTGGCGCCTGTGGCTCAAAGGAGTAGGGCGCTGGCCCCACATGCTGGAGGTGGCGGGTTCAAACCCAGCCCTGGCCAAAAACTGCAAAAAAACAAAACAAAACAAAAGAAAACATTGAAAATGGGAGTATGGGCGGCGCCTGTGGCTCAATCGGCTAAGGCGCCAGCCACGTACACCTAAGGTGGCGGGTTCGAGTCCCCAGCCCGGGCCCGCCAAACAACAATGATGGCTGCAACCAAAAAAAAAAAAAAA
>CAUYQV010143586.1:0-21896 GCA_963574575.1 Galagoides demidoff
GCCTCCTTGGGCAACAGAGCCATAAGTTAAAGTTTCCATTTCCTTGCTAACTGAGTCACCTTATTACCTTGAAATACAGGTATTTCCTTCCTGCCACCTAATCAATCAAGCTGCCTCAACCTTAGCCCCTGGTTAAGAAAATCCCCCACCCCTCACCTGTACCCCTAGTGAAATCATCAACCACCAATGAAAAGTGTATTCCTACCCTTCTTCCCTTTTTCGCTTTCTTTACCCCATAAAAACCCCTTTCGCCCTGGGTTCGAGGCTCTACCTTGGTGTCTGCACCAGGAGAGACCAAACCCGGGTTTGAATAAACCTCACCTCTTGCCTTTTACATCGGAGTTTGTCTGGGATTTGTCAGGTGGGGCTATTCAGGAGAATTTTCGGGCATAACAGTTACACTGGGACATTATCTAATTATCCACACCTCGGCAAAACCTGGCCTATCCTGAGATTGTTCCAAGAATGATACCAGGTTAACCAAAGAAATACTTACGTCAGATACAAAGAGGGTGGAATTTGGAGGCAGAGGAGTCGGCAACAATAGATGTTGATTTAGGACCGTCGCTGGAAGACTTAGCAAACTCCAGAGGTTGTGACCGGCTTTTCTGCCTCCAAAGTTGTCTCCTTTCCATCACCCACCCCAGAATATTTTGGCTCCCCTGCACCTCACCTGTGTGGCATATAGGTAGACTCTAGAAAGGAGATTTTCCTCAAGATGTATGGCATAGTCTAGCAACAACCACTCTGTAAGGGAACAGTGTTTAAGGGCTAGTAAGATTCTTGTTCGCCCGTCAGCTCACTAAGACCTGAATCAAAGGACCAGCAGTTCAGTCTCAGTTTGCCCTTTACTCTTTGTGACCTCGGACTAGTCACGCACGCCAAGTGCTCAGTTCCCTTCGTTTCCCTGTCTGTAAATTCTGAGATTACGAGATCAGGATGGAACTGGACGACCTCTGAGGTCTAAAAGCTTCTGGACCAGCCGGCACATGGAAGCACAAATGGCCCGTTTCCTAGACAGGGAAACTGAGGCACCGAGCACCCAGCCGCAAGGTCACTCCAGGGGTCAGGCCGAAGCCCAGCTCTCCAATCTTCCCAGTCCCGGGTTCCTTCTCCTTCCGCGGAGCTGAGTAGAGCGGCTAGCAGGGTCCTGTCTGGAGGGAAAAGGACGGAGCCGATACCAGGGTTGCGAGAGAGGTCGGGGAAGGCCTTACCTTCCTAGGTCGAGTCCAGCCACTGGCGCCTCCCTCTCAGAATCTTAACCTGTCACCCCGTCCCGACTCCTCAGAAGCCCCCTCCACTTCTGCCCGGCTCGACGTGTCCACGACCCCCACCAAGGCCGAGGATTCCCGCCCCTGCCCCGCCCCCTGACCCCCCGACCAATGCCGGCGCAAGAACTTTGGACCCCGCCCACTCTGAGGGTTGGAAAGGCCTGACGTCAAGCCGTGCGCGTGCCCCGAGAGAACCTCTTATTTGCCTTTGCCCCACCTCTCCACAGGCTAGACTACTTTTCGCGAAGGAACCGTGCGAGAGTTCGCCCTGCCGGCAAGCAGCACGCTGCTGCGGCGTTTTACGACGTCAGCGGTGACAGGCCCTGGTTCCAGGGAACCTCCAGTTTTCTCCCTGCTTCCAGGTGTAAGCCAACACGATGTTTGGTGCTGGGGACGAGGACGACACCGACTTCCTCTCACCCAGCGGCGGGTGAGTGACTGAGAAGCGTGATTCAGAGGGCGTGGCTGAGAGAGACCGGTGGGTCGTTGGAGGGAGTCGGTCTCGTCTTAGGCCTCTTCCCAACTTCCGGATCCAGACCCTTGCCATATTCCGGTGCTGTACACCTCTCAAGCTGGGCAGCGCACGCAACTGTGCTGAGTTTGTTGATGTCACCTGTTAGTGCTTTCCGTTCTTCCACAGTCCCAGGCAGAATAAATTGCTTTCTCTTTCTTATTCGCACAGCTTGGCATGTTTGCCTTTGTTCTTGCATAGCGAACCTACTAGATTATGAGCCTTGACAGGACAGGGATTGCTTATGTTGTTCATCTCTGTCCAGCGCTCATCACTGGCACATTATGAGTGCTCAGGAAGTGCATGTTGAATGAATAATAGTTGCAAAATTGCAGTCTGTAAACTCTAAAGCTTAAAACCAACATGAGAGACTTTGGTCATTATTCCCTGCCCTTAAACATTACATACTATATTGGCCTGGAATTGAAGGTTTTTTCCAAAGAGTTGCAGGGTTTAATGATTAAGCTGCTATCATGTTGCTTCTAGATCTTTTGTAGAGATCAATACATGAATGACCATAAAATGACACAGGCTTTCTTTTGGTCTTAAATAGGATCTTTTGACTTACACTAACCAGCTCTGTATTACCTATCCTTAAGTCCTGTTCATTCTCACCACACAGTTCCACTCCTACCCTTACTTAAGATGGCCTGCATTCACTTAGTTCCACTTTAAATTCTTTCATTGCTCAGTTACTTTAGAGTTAAGCTGTAGTGTGTGTTTTGGTTCCTTATTTTCCCTGTTCAATCCAAACATTCACTAAAATCTCCATACCTTCCAGTCTCCCTGCTGCTGTTGACTCTGAATTAATGATTGTGTATAGTTGTATATTAGGCCACTGTGTAAAATTTCCAAGGTATAATTTAAATTCATATTCTTAACTATGTGAAAGTACTTGGGGGAAGTCTGTAAAGGAAATGTTAAGGCTTCCAATTAATATGCAACAAGCAGTCTGAGATGACTGAAAATTACTGAGTAGGCAATGATAGTCATGTGCTCTTTTCCAGATTTCCTGGCCCAAGATAAATTCTTGGTGGCTCACCAATTCTTATTTTCTGAGCAGGCTTATTGAGGATCTGAGACACTTTCAATTCTAGGCATGTGACTGTGCTCTTAGACATAGACAACAGATAATTTGATGATAAAAGACTTAGCAGAGAAAGTTAGAATTAATTTTTTTTCTTAAAAATAACCAGGAAAACAATCAAATTTAAGATTGAGAACATGGAAAGTTTCGCCAATATTCTGATGTAGCTATACCTGCAGCTGCTTTTTGGTTCCTCTTTTGCACTTTACTGGAAATAGACTTGCTTAAATTTCAAGTCTTTTGATTTAAACTTGTCCATTAAGGATATACAGGCCAAATAGAAGTGGGAGTATCTAAATGACTGATCATCTGCCTTCAGAGTTTCTGAGACTGTTAAAGCCCATGGTTAACTCAGTAGCAGTAATCAGGAGGCTTGCTTTTTTGGTTTGTTTTTGTTTTAATCCTTTTTCTACAATTGTGTCATTGAAATGAAGAAATATGTGCATGCCTGCTAAGTGCATGGTACTTAGCTTCAACAAATACAGATGGGAATAAGGCACAGTTTTTGCCCTTAAGAAACTTGTGTTTTAGTAGCAGAATAAAATCAACCCAGTAACAATTATCCCAAAGCATTTTTAAGGGGCCAGTGTTTTATACACACACACACAGTGCCAAAAAAATGTATACACATTTTAAGAAAGGAAAAACTTTAAGGTAAACAAGCAAAAAAAGGAAAAACCTGTCTGCATTTCAGAACTCAGGCGGAAGGGGAATACTTTTTTTGCTAAAATTTCCTAGAACATGCTGAATATCGTGGTAAGAAGTAAATAACATTTAGTGAAATTGCTAAGCAAGTTTAGAGCTACCACTCTAATAATTTGTGTCTCACCCAGACAGTGTCTCAAATCCAATATAAATTTCTATCAGGGAACAAGGAAAGAAAACCTTTAACCAGCTGTGCATTTTATTGGATATCTCAGGGCACTTAGGGAATTCCTTATGAATATAAGGAGGTTTAATTGTAAGAGTGGTTTATTTGGAGGACTGAGAAGGAATCAAAATGTGAAGGGAAAGAGTTTTCTATGTGGTCTGAGATACTCTCCAACTGGGTTTAGCTTCTAGAAAGTCAGCATTTTGAACTACTTTTGGCTTCAGCTAACTCAGCTAATTTCCAAGACAAAAAAAAAAAAAAAAGGCTCAATGAACTTGACCTCCCAGCTGGCATTTGTCTATTAAAGGGTCTATTTCTTCAGTTCCTTAAAGTCCTAAACACAGTAGTTTGGACAGTGTTTGAATTATAAGGTGACATAAGCAGATAATGTTTTATAGGTGCACAGTGTTAGTTAGCATTAATCACAATCAAATAAGCTTCAAACTCACAGAAATAAGACAAAATGCTGGAGTTCTGACCTAGGAGCATAATATCTAAAATGCCAGGAGAAGGATGAAACACATGTAACATCTCCTTAAACTGTGTAATTGTGTAATATATTGTTACACTGTAATTTTTTTCTGTAATTAGTTTTAAATTAGAACATGCAATAAATTTTACACTGGATAAATGTTAAAAAAAAAAGGAAAAACTATTACAATCGTAACATTTAGAATATACCAATAATGTTCATTATCTTGTATCTCTTGTCATTACAGAAGTCAAAAGTGAGTTGACTATTCCTTTTTTTTTTTTTTTTTTTGAGACAGAGTTGGGTTACTCTGTTGCCCAAGCTAGCATGCAGTGGCATTAGCCTAACTCACAGCAATCTCAAATTCCTCAAGGGATCTGAAAGAGTTGCATATCTTTTGCTTTAAATCAAAAGCTAGAGGTGATTAAGCTTAGTGAGGAAGGCATGTTAAAAGCCAATATAAACCTCTAGGCCTCTTATGTCAAACAGTTAGGCAAGTTGTGAATGCAAAGGAAAAGTTCTTGAAGGGAATTAAAAGTGCCATTCCAGTGAACACATGAATAATAATAAAAATAAAACAGCTTTATTGCTGGTATAGAGAAAGCTTTAGTGGTCTGGATGGACGATCAGCCCAGCCACAACATTACATTTCCTTAAGCCGGAGGTTAATCCAAAGCAAGGCCCTAACTCCTTTCCATTCTGTGAAAGCTGGGAGAGGTGAGGCACCTGTAGAAGAAAAGTTTAAAGCGAGGAACACCCTCCACCAGCAAAAAGATTATGATTTGCTGAAAGCTCAGATGATCATTAGCTTTTTTTAGCAATCAAGTATTTTTAAATTAAGGTATATACACTGTTTTTTTTAGACATAATGCTACTACACACTTTAATAGACTCCAATATAGTATAAACATATTTTTATGTGTACTGGAAAACCAAGAAACTGTGACTTGCTTTATTCCTTGCTTTATGCTTTGTTGTAGTAATATGGTACCAAAACCATATCTCTGAGGTATGCTTATATGTAGTCAATTGATGATTGTAACAAATAATCAATTACCATGTTATGTGATAAGTGATTGAGTTCTGTTAATCTCTATAGAGTACAACTCCATACAACAGCTGCCACTGTTATATATCTCATATTGCAGTTTACAATTAAATATTACTTAATGTCTCATTCCCTCATTAAATTATAAGCTCCTGGAAAGAAAAATGCAGTTTTGCCCACGAGTGTAACTTATCCCTTACTACAGTGTCTGACACTGAATCAATGAGTTTAGAGGACTATGGGAGTCCCTAGGAAGATCACCTAACCTAGAATTTGAGATTAGGGTCAAATTCCAGGGGAGAAGGAGAACAGGAAGAATGTTTCAGGCAGAGGGAACATATGTACAAAGGCTGGAGATTTAAAAAATGTTTCTTTCTTTGAGAAACTAACAGTTCCTCAAGGTGGCTGCAGCACACAGTTGGGAGTAAGAAATGGCCAGATATGAAGCCAAGGAATAAGGGGAGGGGAAGTCTTGAAGGGCCTCGTAAAGCTGTTGTGTGGAGTTTGCATTTTTATCTTGGAATATGGAGGTATCATCGAAGGTTTCACTGAGGAGAGAGAGTTGGTTAAATTTGGTTTTTAGAAAGATCACTGTGGGTGATCAAGGGAAACCGAGGGAATAGTTTGAAGAACAAATTAATTGACATATGAAAAGGTGACATGAAGCCAAGTAAGATAAGATCTGATAAACTGGGTTTAGTGACCCAGGATTACTGGTGATCTTAGCAAGAGCAGTTTCAGTGGAATGGTAGTGGCATAGTGCAAGGGACAGTAAAAGAGTGGTCCTACCTGTTAGATGACATCATAGCAGGGACCTTGTTTGATAGATAAGATCATAGTATGGTTTAAGACACCAGTAAAAATTGGGGAGGAGGCAATAATAGGGTGACTAGAAACTATAAGCAAAGATTTACAGGTTGAAGAAACCATCCAGAGCATCTAGACTAATTGCCTTAATTTAAAAATGGAGAAACTGAGCTCCAAAAAGAAGAAATGCTTTGACCAAAGTCTGTGGATGAACAGGGTCAGATGATGATATTCAGATCAAAATATACAATCTTGATTTCAAAGATACTTAGCTGCTATTTCCAGTGTTGAATGGTGAAATATACAGTCAGGGGATATTTGTTCATAGTTGGAAGTGGGCGGTTATTATAATGATTTCAATGTGAGATATGTCAATGGAATTTCATTTTCTACTAATAGTGCCAGATTGGCCTCTCTTTTTGGAATGGATCAGGCAGCTGCTGGTCATGGAAACGAATTCTTCCAGTACACAGCTCCAAAGCAGCCTAAGAAAGGCCAGGGAGCAGCAACAACAGGTAAGTAGCGTGGTGCCTTAACTGGTCAGTTGGAAGAGTGAGCAGCCTCCTAAAAGTGTCGTGCAGGTTCTCTATCCTTGACCAGTCTAGCTGAGCTCACCACCAATAGTGGATGCCTTCTAAGACCAGGGATCTCTGAATTCCAGCAACTAGATAGTGTGCCCTGTGTTGAGAACTGATGAGAATGTTGATGACAAGTTCTGCCTCATGTGGACATCACTCTCCAGAACTGCCCTAGACACTCTAAGTAGACAATGTCCACTTCTTTCACCT
Organism: Galagoides demidoff; assembly: GCA_963574575.1. Lineage (NCBI taxonomy): Eukaryota > Metazoa > Chordata > Mammalia > Primates > Galagidae > Galagoides > Galagoides demidoff. The sequence goes on from CAUYQV010143586.1 coordinate 6,856, forward strand.
GGATGAGTTGTGTTAGCAATAGGCAACTGTATTTTTCTCAACTAGATAGTACATGGATTATTATATCCCCTGTACCTTTCATTGTGATGGACATGATGGGCATTAATTGAGTGAACATTTGTTCAATAAAAAGGAGAGAAGGAGGGACTGATATTTTTAAAATACCTGCTCTGTGTCTGGTCTCAGGTGCTTTGCAGAAGTTGTCTTATTTGATCCATAATAATTCTGTGAAACAGATGATATACCACCATTATAGAGGCTCAGAGAGGTTAAGGAACTTGAGCAAGGTTATATAGTAGTGAGTGACAGTTGAAATTTGAACACTGATCTGACTTGACTCCAAATCTTTTATTCATTTCTCTATATTTGCTGTCTTTGTGTAAGAACCCAAAGGGAAATAAAGGAAAAATAGTAATAGTCCAGAGCAGATGGGTAGTATGGTTTGTTAAATGAAAAGTATTATGTGTGGGCAGTGCCTGTGGCTCAGTAGGGTGCCAGCCCCGAGGTTGGTGGGTTCAAACCTAGCCCTGGCCAAACTGCAACAAAAAAATAGCTGGGCATTGTGGCAGGTACCTGTAGTCCCAGCTACTTGGGAGGCTGAGGCAAGAGAATCATCTACTAGACGTCCTCAACTATGGCCCGCGGGCCACATGCAGCCCACCTAGGACATTTATCCAGCTGGCCAGGTGTTTTTGCTACCACTTCCTGCCCTGCTTAGCGGCCAACTCGTCCTGCGGCCCACAGTCCAGCCCTCCAACGGTCTGAGGGACAGTGAACTGGCCCTGTTTAAAACGTTTGAGGACCTCTGGCGCTAAGCCCAAGAGCTGGAGGGCGATAAAGTAAGATTCTGTCTCTAAAAAAGAGGCTCCATGCCTGTAGCTCAAGTGGCTAAGACACCAGCCACGTATACCAGAGCTGGCAGGTTCAAATCTAGCCCGGGCCTGCCAAACAACAGTGTCAACTACAACCAAAAAATAGCAGGGCGTTATGGTGGGCGCCTGTAGTCCCAGCTACTTGGGAGGGCAAGAGAATTGCTTAAGCCTAGAAGCTGCAGGTTGCTGTGAGCTATGATGCCAGGGCACTCTACCCAGGGTGACAGCTTAAGGCTCTGTCTCAAAAAGAAAACAAAAAAGAAAAGAAAAGTATTGTGTGCTTTTTACTTATTAGGCATAGTGCTGGCACTACAGATGTTTGTCAGGATATTTAGAGTTGAGTAGTTGCTCCAGGTACCATGTGGCCCTTATGAGAGGGTAAAAGAAGTCATTTCCCCCTTTATTCTCCCCTTTCTACTCACAGCACACTTCTGTGACCCTGGGCACCATACACCAAACAGTTCTCCAGTCGACACCCATTGCATATCCTATAAATTCAAGTTAATTCTGATGCTTTCTACCTGGAGATACTGTCAGATCCTACAGATGGAAGGCTCAGTTCCACGAAACTGGCTCCATTTCAGATGCTATTCACAAGTCCTGCCACTTGTACTAGTCGGCTACAAATCTGGATTTCAGGGACCCCACTCTTTGTGTTCGATTCATTTGCTAGGATGACTTAACAGAATTCAAGGGAACATTTTCTTACTTTTGATGGCTGACTATGAAGGATTTTTTTTTTTAATGAAGAATACAGATGAGGCGGCGCCTGTGGCTCAAAGGACTAGGGCGCTGGCCCCATATGCTGGAGCTGGTGGGTTCAAATCCAGACCCAGCCAAAAACTGCAAAAAAAAAAAAAAAGAATACAGATGAACAGCCAGTTGAAGAGATGGATTGGGACAAGGCATGAAGGGAGGGTAGAGCTTCCATGCCCTCTCTGGGCACCTACCAGCCTCTTCGTGTGTTCAATGACCCAGAAATTCATCAAATCTCATTGTCTAATAGTTTTTATAGAGCTTGATTTTCCCCCATTCTCCCTTTCCTAGAGGCTGGCAAGTGGAGCTGGAAGTTCTAACCCTCTAATCCTCTTCTCACTGTCTTTCTGGTGATTGGCTCACCCTGAGGCTACCTAGGTGTGTCTGTGTCTGTCTCTGTCTCTCTGTCTCTCTCAGTCTCTCTCTCTCTTTCATCACAGCATTAGCATTGTTAAAAACAAAATTTTAAGGCCAGTATGGGGGCTCAGGCCTGTAATCCTAGCACTCTGGGATGCCGAGGCTGGTGGATAGCTTGAGCTCACGAGTTTCACACTAGTCTGACTGAAAAGCAAGACCTCATCTCTAGTAAAAAATAGAAAAACTGAGGCAAGAGGATCGCTTGAGCCCAAGACTTTGAGGTTACTGTGAGCTATGATGTCATGGCTCTCTACCCAGGGTGACAGCTTGAGACTGTGTCTCAAAAAAAAAAAAAAATAGAGACTGAGGCTTGCTCTTGCTTATGCTGGTCTCAAAACTGTGAGCTCAGGCAATCCACCTGCTTTAGCCTCCCAAGAGTTAGGATTACAGGAGTGATTCACCACATTTTTTTAAGAATTACTTTTTGCTTCCCAGCATCTACTTAGCAGGAACCAAGTTGAGTTTAACTAATCCAAACTAAGAAATCTCCTCTGACTGAAATAACCTTGAGGTTATGAAAAAAATAAACTCAGGCCCACTCAGATGCTACTAATTGGTGATTTATTCACACATGCACAGGGGGCCATTGTTCTAAGACAAGCGGCCTTGAAATGCAGGTTTTTTTTTTTTTTTTTTTGTGTTTTATACCTTTTTTTTCCTCTGTGTAGCTTAAGTGGGGGTGGGGGGACAAGGAACTTTGCCATTGGAAGGGTTGCAGCTTGGTTGTCAATGGATACGTATCATATCACAATGGCTATGATTATATGATAATAATTGATTAATGGATACATCTTAAATCACAATGGTTATGGTTATACAACAGTAATTAATCAAGCCTTGGTCACTTTTTCCACCATTGTTCATCTAAGAACTTTGGGGTTTTGTGAAACTTGGGACTTTCCGTGCCTCTTTGAATTCTGGACAGCATGGGAACATGGCTACGAAGGCCCATAGGGCAAGAAGCAGGGGAACTGCAAAGGGTAGGAGGTTGCCCGTAGGGTGAGGGAACGGGAGAGGGCGGGGAAATGGGGGAAGGGAGGGGGAGGGGGGGAAATCAGGAGCTTACAACATGACTGCATGAGGATTACTTGATCCCAAGAGTTTGTAGTTGCGGCTGGGCGCCTGTGGCTCAAGTGGCTAAGGCACCAGCCACATACACCTGAGCTGGTGGGTTTGAATCCAGCTTGGACCCGCCAAACAACAATCAAAGGCTGCAACCAAAAAATAGCCGGGTGTTGTGCCAGGCACCTGTGATCCCAGCTACTTGGGAGGCGGAGGCAGGAGAATCACTTGAGCCCAGAAGTTGCAGGTTGCTGTGAGCTGTGATGGCACAGCACTCCACCCAGGATGACAGCTTAAGGCTCTGTCTCAAAAAAATAAAAAGAGTTTGAAGTTGCTATGAGTTATGACTCTATGGCACTCTAAGGAGGGCAACAAAATGAGACTATATCTCTAAAAGAAAAGAAACTAAAAAAGCCTGGGGTTGGGCAGATGTCTGTAATCCCAGCTACTCCCAAAGCTTAGACAAGAGAATTGCTGAGCCTGGGAGTCTGAAGTTTCTGTGAGCTATGGCACCATGGCACTCTGGGTGAAGGTGGGGGAGGGGCAAAGTGAGACTCTGTTTCAAAAAACAAAAAAAAGAATTTAAAGTAGAAGGAGTCGTGGCATGTGCCTGCCCTCCCACCCCCCACCCCAGGTGCTAAGGTCCTGCCCTGGTGCAGGCCCGGCCCACCCATTACCTGCCATTTCCCTTTTTTTTTTTTTTTTTTTGAGAGAGAGTCCCAGTATGTCACCCTGGGTAGATAGCTGTGTCACCACAGCTCAAAGCAACCTCCAACTCTTGGGCTTAAGGGATTCTTTGCCTCAACCTCCCAAGTGGGTGGGACTATAGGTGCCTGCCACAAAATACGGCTATCTTTTTTTTTTTTTTTTTGAGACAGAGTCTCACTTATTAACCCTTGGGGTACCATGGCGTCACAGCTCACAGCAACCTCCAGGTCTTGGGCTTAAGCGATTCTCTTGCCTCAGCCTCCCGAGTAGCTGGGACTACGTGCACCTGCCAGACATCTGGCTATTTTTTTGTTGCAGTTTGGCCAGGTTTGAACCCGCCAACCTTAGTATATGGGACCAGCTCCAAACTAATTGAGCCACAGGCGTCACCCTACACGGCTGTTTTATTGTTTCAGTTGTCATTGTTGTTTAGGAAGCCCAGTCTGGGCTTGAAGCCGCCAACCTTGGTATACATGGCTGGCACCCTACCTACTGAGCCACCGACCAGCCGCTTGTCCTGGCTCCACATCCCTGCTTACCTAGCTCAGGCACAAATTCTCTGCTCCTAGGTGCAGGCCAGAGGAAGAGAAGAAGCTGGTCCTGTGCTCATCTGTGTTAAATTTGGAGACTCAAAGCCTGGAAAGTTGGATTATTAGTGGGGGTCATTAATCCCTGGAGGTGGTTGATGTACTTATCAGACTTTGGGTACCTCTCAGAAACCTAGATCTCACACCCACCCTGCCCTGTCCAGTCACAGTAATCACATTGCTTATGTGTCTATCCCATCCTTTGCAGAGTTATGTAACCAAATTATTCAGGTTCCTTCTTGGAGGCCCATTAATTTTTGTTATGGGCCAGTGTATGATTTCTGGACAGTAGATAGGGATCTACCAAGCAGTGTGTGAAGTGTATGTCCACACGTAGACCCTTTTCTACTGAACAGGCTAACTTAGGGGAGTACTTCCCATTTTTGCCCTCTCAAAAGAACAGTGGTTCAGGCAAATTTTAAAAAACCCAAAACTTTAAAATAATTGTTACTTTTCACAAGATGGTGCTGAAGGCAAAGAAGGAAGCTCCTGCCCCTCCCAAAGCAAAGGCATTGAAGGCCAATAAGGCAGTGCTAAAAATCAACTACAGCCACACAAAAAAGGATATTCATACATCACCCACATTCTGGTGGCTGATGGCTCTGTAGCTCCTCTGTGGGCAGCCCACATATCCCAGGAGAAACAAACTTGGCCACTGTGCATCAAGTTCTCCCTGACCACGGAGTCTACCACGAAGAAGAGAGAAGACAACACATTTGTGTTCATTGTGGATGTCAAACCAACAAGCACTAGATCAAACAGGTTCTATGACATTGATGTGGCCAAGGTCAACACCCGGATCAGGCCTGATGGAGAGAAGAAGGCATATGTTCCACTGGCTGCTGATTATGATGCTTTGGATGTTGCCCATCAAATTGGGATCATCTAAACCAAGTCCAATGCTGGGCACGGTGTCTCACACTTGTAATCCTAGCACTCCGGAGGGCCTAGCTGGGTGGATTGCCTAAGGTCATGGGTTGGAGACCAGCATGAGGCACAGTGAGAACCAGTCTCTAAAAAAAAAGTCGAGCATTGTGGTGGGTGTCTGTAGTCCCAGCTACTTGGGAGATTGAGGCAAGAGGATCTCTTGAGAGAGATTAATAATCTCCAAGAGATTTATTATTTTGCTATGAACTATGTTATCATGGTCCTCTACTGAGGGCAACAAAGTGAGAATGTGTCTCAAAAATAAAAATAAATAAAAAAATAAAAATACGAAATCCATCTGGGTAATTCTAAATATAGTGTGAAGTAATTCTAAGTATAGTGTAAATATGTAAAGTTCATATGCAATATAAATAGTAAAGTATTTTAATTAAAACTGAAATTATGAAGTTTCAAGTTTATTAATTAATTTAGTTTTTTGGAGACAAAATCTCACTTTGTCACACTCAGTAGTGTGCCATGGTGTCACAGCTCACAGGAACATCCATCTCTTGGAATCAAGAGATTCTCCTGCCTCAGCCTCCTCAGTAACTGGAACTACAGGTACCCACCACAACACCAAACTATTTTGTTGTTTCTTTGTTTTGTTTAGGCTCTGGCCTGCTACCAACCCACTAGCCCTGCTGTATGTGGCTGGCGTCCTAAACCACTGATCTACGGATGCCCAGCCTGCCCTGAAATTTTAAATTTAAATAGTAAACTATTGTAAATTGCACACAAATTTTATGTCCACTCTGTATATAATTTTTTATCATAAAATATATATCAATAATTGTTAATGTGTTGTTTTCCTGAGTAGAAAACATGTACTTACTTTGTGTTTATATAGAAACACATATATTTAACTGAAATTCATTTGTATTTAGCACTGATATAATTTATATTGAGCGCTAAATACAGATATCCCTCAGGCAGAGCTGCATATCAGAGAAGGCAGAAAGCCCTGTAAAAAGAGCTACAGAGTTTGTTAGGCAAAGTCCATGTTGTTTGTAGATCAGCCCTTCCCCCAAGACTTGTGCCACATAGTCCTTTGTATTGCCTGTTAGTTGGGAGCTTAAACACCACCTCCTGCATGAAGCCTCCTGCAATGCCAACCCTGGAGATGAGAGGTAATTTCACCCTTCTCTGAACTTCCATAGATAGCCAGCCTTTGCTTTAACTCCCAATGGCCTTCATCTGTCTATAAGGTCCCTGAGTTCTTTATGTGCATGTTTTTACCTAGACATCATGATGTATATTGAAAACACCTTAACAGCAGAGTCTAACTGCTATTTATATAATAAATAAAGTTTCATTCCTTTTATTGAAATTTGTTAAACAGTTACTGTATGGCATGCACAGTGACACTGGCATATGGAGATGAAGAAAGTCATGGTCCCTGCCCTTCATTTATTAATTTATTTCATTATTTATTTATTTATTTGAGACAGAGCCTCAAGCTGTCGCCCTGGGTAGAGTGCAGTGGCATCACAACTCACAGCAACCTCCAACTCCAGGGCTTAAGCTATTCTCTTGCCTCAGCCTGCCCTTAATTTAAAAGAAAAAAAAAGTGCTATGGGGAAGAAACTATTTGCATTCCGGCCATTTCCAGCCTCTTGTTGGATGGCATTCCTGTCGCTCAAGGTCAAAGAGGTGGGGTCTTAATCCCTATCCAATCAGGGATGCTCCAATACGAACTGTCCAATTAGATGCACAGCCAGAAAGAAGAAGGCGGCACCGGGTTTCTGAGCTTGTTTCTGGAGCTGGTCTGCGACCTGGGGCCTCCTCTCCACCTGTTCCATTTCCTGGAGATCCTAGGTGTCTCTGCAGCAGCCTTTGTCACCCTGTGACCTGCAGGTACTGGGAGATCTGTAGGGAGGACACCGGGACATCCCGGGAGCTGGGAAATGGTGAGTACAGGAGACTGGGTGTCCTGAGAGGGGGAGGGGCGTGGTTGGAGCCCGAAGTGGCTGTGGCAGACCCGGCAATTTCCCTTCTGTTTTAGAGTCTTCAGCCTAAAGTTTGCCACCGGCACCCCTTGGCCCACGGAGCCCACTTGGCAAAAGGTGGAGTCGGGTGGGGAGTTGGGACCCTGTTGCTCCAAGCGTTTCTGAAGCTGTTACGGGACCACAGCCCAGAGCTCTCTGAGCAGCTGTGTGGCCTGCAGCGCGCGGAGTCCCTCCCTCGTGGTGACAGTAGAAGGGTCCTGAGGGGAGAATCCCAACTGAGTGTGTGGGGTTTGTTCATGGGAGGAGCTGTAGTCTGTAGGGCCCTCAACCCCTCCATTCCTTGAGGCCCCGACTGGTGGCTTACCCTGTTACCTGTCTTTGTAGTTAAACACGAGAACAAGGAGTTTACGCGTATAAAGGCTTTCTTATGGGACAGGCTAGTAATTCGGAGAACAGCAAGAGTAATTTTTAAATGCTGTTTTTTGTATGTAACAAATTTTAATACTTTATATAGGGTATGATTTCACAAGTGTACTAGAAATATACTTATGTGATGAACAACATGTAGGCAAGTAAAATACATATGACAATTTAAAAGTAATCAAAATTCATCATCAATAAAACTTTTTTTTTTGAGACAGAGCCTCAAGCTGTAGCCCTTGGTAGAGTGCTGTAGCATCATAGCTCACAACAACCTTCAACTCCTGGCGCAAGCAATTCTCTTGCCTCTGCCTCCTAAGTATCTGGGACTGCAGGCGCCCGCCACGGAGCCTGGCTATTTTTGGTTTGCAGCGGTCATTGGTGTTTGGCTGGCATGGGCTGTATTCTAACCGCCCAGTTCAAGTGTATGTGGGTGGCGCCTTAGCTGCTTGAGCCACAGGCGCCGAGCTGTCAATGTAACATCTTTAACATGCTATTAACTTGTTCTATGGTGCCTCAATACTTCCTTGGTTTTTGTTTTGTTTTGTTTTGTTTCACGATTATTATCTTTATTTCCTATTTCTGGTTTGGACTATCTGACTAACTTCCTCTTCCTATGTTTTAAAATGCATTCCCAGTTCAGAAATAGCTAAGAAAGGTTGTGGGGGTGTCTGTGTCAACCACATTCTATACTTTTATTTATTTTATTTTCTCATCTGTGAAATTGATTTAAAATGAAAATTATTTGGGGTGGCGCCTGTGGTTCAAGGAGTAGGGCACCGGCCCCATATGCTGGAGGTGGTGGGTTCAAGCCCAGCCCCAGCCAAAAACTGCAAAAAATAATAATAATAATAAATAAATAAATTTTTAAAAAAAAGAAAATTATTTTAAATTTGTTATAGTTAGTTAAATTGAGATGCGGGTTGTACTGGTTAATTTTGTTTTTGAAATTTGTGAAACAAGGCTGAGCCTTGTGACTCAGACCCGTAATCCTAGCACTCTGGGAGGCTGCGGCAGGTGGATTGCCTGAGCTCATGAGTTTGAGACCAGCCTGAGCCAAGTGCCACAGCTCCTCTCTGAAAATTAAATGAAAAAAAAAAAAAAAAGCCTGGTATTGTAGCCAGAACCTGTAGTCCCAACTACTTGGGAGTTCGAGGTAAGAGAATCACTTAAGCCCAGGAGTTTGAGGTCTCTATGATCTGTGATGTTAAAGCACTCTATGGAGGGTGACAAAGTGAGACTCTGTCTAAAAAAGAAAAAAAAAACTGGAAAACAGCCAGTACATATGAATGCTATACATTTTATTTTGTAACATATTAAGCATCTTATACAACATAAGAATAATAGTACAGACTTAGGTAATGTTGGGTAATTATGACAATACTTTAGATAGGAAGTGTTGGATATTCTGAAAAATCTCGTTTGTTGTTTTATTTGGACTATGTTTTTTATACATGTTTACTTGTTTTTAATGAGTTTGGAACTGTTAGATAAATTGACGCAATATATAGATTTTAAAGTTTTTACATCTATGATGGTGTTTTAATAATCAATAATAATGGCTGCTGGATTTTTTAGTATATCTTCTCATACTTGTTTTAATTCAATGCTCAGAGTGTTATGGCGAGAAGTTGTATTAAGGGTCTTGACGATGGCACAGGCCAATGGACTGATTTTCACATTGAGTCCAATAGCTACTGTTGGTATGACAAAAATGGCTAAAGTGGTGTATTTAGCAGGGCTAAAAAGGTGTAGTCAGCTATTATAGTTTTCAGGGAGGTTAATATCTTAAGTTACTTTAGACCAATTGGACTTAAAGTTTTGTATCCAGGGTAGAAAAAGGGTGAATCTTAGCAAACAAAGTTTCCTTATGTTGTAGCAGGGATAGATGAAAAACCCTGGGTGCCATATAATAAGAACTATCTTCAGGGTAGCTTGGAGTGTCTATTGTCATGAGGTAGAAAGGTGGTTAAGTTACATTTAAGTAAGGAATTATTCAGCTCAGTGTATCGGAATGGGTGCTTTTTAAGCTTGCTATATTTATGACTAATAGTTTCAGTTTTTAGTGGCATAGCTAATGTATCTTTTTATCTTGACGGTAGTAGTTGTTTCTTAACTATAAATATCTGAGTATGTGATAATTTTCTGGATATTTTGGAAAAGTGTGAAATCTCTGATAAGTTCTAGTGGGAAAATGTGGATGCCCAAGATTTTCATTGTGAATGAGGTTGTGTCATTGGATAGTAGCAAAGGAGAATATGTACTGTTTCACTTGTATCTGGAAGCTCCATTGATTCTATGTAAAATAGGAAGACGTCCATGTACTTTTACAGAAGATGGCATTAACAGCCTAAAGTAATTCAAAGTTCTTATAAACAGAATAGTTAGAGAAGACTTGCTTTCTGGGATAGTAAAGAAGGCTATTTAAAGACACGATTAAGGATTAGAAGACATGCTAGATATCTGTAACTGGAACTTTCCCCAAACTGGGTTTTTCTCAACTAGTTTTTATCAGATTATGATTGACTTTTTCTGGCCAGTATTATAACAGTGATGTTGGGCTTGCACTTGAGAATCAGCACCTGATACTAATTCATCCTGTTGCAGTTGATGTTAATTTTATTCACTCAGTTATGGTATTCTTGGACACATATTCCATTGTAGGGTTCAGTGTATCTTCCGTATTGTTAATAAGAACTTGGGGAGATTATCAACTAATGTGAGGAAATCAAAACATTTATTGAGGAAGCACCCCTTTCTTCTTAGATTCTCTTCCATATACCTTTCTTGGGAAAGGAAAGGTTGTCATCTTTGTTTACCAGTTCAGGAACCAACTGGGGTAAATCCAATATCTGTAGTTCACTGCATGTTTGAAAGAATATCATCATGGGACTGAAGTATTGTCATTTGTGTTGAGCTTGTTGGAAATTAGGAAATGGAATCTTCACCCAATATCATCCAAAAAAAAAAAAAATCTACGTTTTTTTCATGATCTCCACTTCTTGTACAAATTAAAGCATTAGAGTTACCATTTATCTCATCATGACATCGTCATATAAAAAACATACACAGATTATAACATATGATGTAAATAGGGCACGACATTATACATGCCTGTATTGCTGGCCTTTTATTCCTACTGTATCAACCCAAAATGTCTGATGTGTACACCGGTTTTGTGGATGTCATTCCATCCCCTTTCTTCAGTGTTAGACAACACATGAGGGAATATATCCCTTCTATACTTATTAGGTAATTGCATTTACTCTTATAAGTCAGCAGGAGTTCTCTTCACTCACTTACCTAAAAGTGACATTCATGGCTTGGTGCCTGTCACAAAGTGGTTAAGGTGCCGGGCATGTACACCCAGGCTGGTGGATTAGAACCTGGTCCAGGCCAGCTAAACAACAATAACAATGGCAACAAAAAAATAGGTGGGCATTGTGGAGGGTGCCTGTATTCCTAGCTAGGAGACTGAGGCAAGAAAATTGCTTAACCCCAAGAATTTAAGGTTGTTGTGAGCTGTGACGCCATGGCACTTTACCCTGGGTGACAGCTTGAGACTCTGTCTCAAAAAAAAAAAGTGAAATTCTATATGTCCGTGCTTTCTTGGTAAATATGTTTGTTTTTCAGGCAGTGTTGACATTCAAGGACGTGTCTATTGAATTCTCTATGGAGGAGTGGGCCTGCCTAGACCCTGCTCAGCAGCATTTGTATCAGGAAGTCATGTTAGAAACCTACAGAAACCTGGTCTTCCTGGGTGAGGACAACTTATATACACAGTTCCAGGTCTATACTAAACAATTGATATTCTCTCTACATAGAAGGTTTATTCAGTTTATTCATTGACTGAGTATCAGGTTCTTGTTTCTATGGAAAACTTGAGGATATCTTGGTATAGAAAAGAAAAATTGGAGTTGTTTTATTTTGGCAGTAATCTTACCTTTTTTGAGCTGGTTTATATCCTTCACTAGATTAATGGAAATTTCAGAAATTTCATGGTCTAGATATACTCATACCTTTAAGTCTGATTTCTAGCACCAAATTTTATTTCAGTAGTTTTGGTGTAGAGGAGTTTGCCAGGAAATCTGTTTGGGATTATTATTTCAGTATCTTCTAAAATGTCCTTTTCTCTACTTCACCAAGGCATTAGATTGCAAATTGAAGAATCCCAACTTTTTTTCTACTAAAACAGGTCTTGCTATCTCCAAGCCAGATCTCATCACCTTTCTGGAGCAAAGCAAAGAACCCTGGAAGGTGAAGACACAGCAGACACTACCCAAGCACCCAGGTAGGTTCCAGTGAGTGAAGCAGGTAATACTGGTCAGAGGTCCAAGTTCTGGGAGGAAACCACACAATACAGTGTGAATAGGGAAGCTCAGCTTAATCAGAATTTTTTTCTGAGAGGCCTGGGTTTCTTTCCCAAGTCATCTGTCTTCTTGTTTTCATTATTTTTTAATTTTTATTTTCTTATAAGAGTCTCACTCTCTTGCCTCACACTAGAGTGCCATGACATCAGCCTACCTCAGAGCAACCCTAAACTCCTGGTGTCAAGTGATTTTTTGAATTCAGCCTCCAAATAGCCAGGACTACAGTTTTCTCTATATTGTCTGGCTGTCGTGACCCATCGGGCTCCTATGGCCCTGCTCTCAGTTAGTGCAGGAAGGAACCAGGCGAGAGGCGGATTAGAAGTACAAGCTTGTAGAAGGTGGGCTAGCCCTTACTTTCTGGGTAGCCCTGAGCAACCTCTGCACCAGCCTTTTATTGAAAGGGAATGATACAGGTGAGGGGAGTAATTAACAATGACTACGTGCTGAGGGCACGGGCTCTTCTTCCACAAGGAACTCCTGTGGACAAATGGCCCAAGGTACACGCCTCAGCTGCAGATCATCTTGCTCAGATGTCATCTGGCTCTTGGCGTCTCCTATACCTGGCTAATGTTGTTTTTATTTTTTTAGTACAGGGGAGTTCTCAGGCTAGTCTCGAACTTGTGAGCTGAAGCAGTCCTTCCTCCTTGGCTCCCAGACTGATAGGCATATACTTGTGAGCCACTATGCCTATTGTTGGGTTTAATTTCCAGAAGGACATTACTTTTCACTGATATTCCTTCTAGGTTACAGTGAGAATGAAAGAACTTCCTATGGCTTACATGTGAGTACAGGATGTGACTGTTATTCCATGGCTTTTAAGGACATGAGATATGTGTGTATTTTTTAGTATAGCTGTGAAATTTTTTAAAATATTTTTTAGGCTGGGTGTGGGGGCTCACACCTCTAATCCTAGCTCTCGGGGACCCAGGGTGGGACTATTGCTTGAGCTCAGGAGTGTGAGACCAGCTTAAACAAGATTGTCGCATCATCTCTACTAAAAAGAGAAAAAATATCCAGGCATTGTAGTGGTTGTGTGTTGTCCCACCTACCGGGGGCTGGTGGTAGGGATGAGGCTGGAGAATTGCTTGAACCCAGGAGTTTGAGGTTGCTATCAGTTAGGCTGATTTTATGACACTGTAGCCTGAACGACAGATGAGACTGTGTCTGAATAAAAGTTTTCTTTTCTTTTCTTTTTTTTTTTTTTTTGAGACAGAGTCTCAAGCTGTCTCCCTGGATAGAGTACCATGGCATCACAGCTCACAGCATCATCAAATCCTTGGGCTTAAGTGATTCTCTTGCCTCTCTGCCTTCCGAATAGCTGGGACTACAGGCGCCTGCAACAACACCTGTCTATTTTGTTGCAGTTGTCATTGTTTTTGCTGGCCCGGGCCATGTTCCAACTTACTAAAACTACCCACTGACCTATTGGTGCCACCAAAGTTTCTTTTTCATTTTCTGTTTTTTTAGAGATAGAGTCTAACTATGTCACCCTTGGTAGAGTGCAGTGGCATCACAGCTCACAGCAACCTCCAGCTCTTGGGCTTAGGTGATTCTCTTGCCTCAGCCTCTGGAGTAACTCACAATACAGGTGCCCGCCACAATGCCCAGCTATCTTTTGTTGCAGTTTGTCAGGGCCAGGTTAGAACCTGCCACCCTCAGTATATAGGGCCAGTGCCCTACTCACTGAGCCACAGGTGCCGCCCCTCTTCTTAAATTTTTAAAGTAGGTCACCTCACCACATTCAATTTTGTTTGTACTTTTTACCTATACTAAAATTTGCCAGATATACGTGGATAAGGAAAATGGGAATTTGTAGCTAAATGTACCATTATTTACAAAATATTCATTACAAGATTTTCCATCATATTTTTCTGTGCAAAAATAAACAAATTCAAAAACTAAAATATAATAATCACTTTTTTATCTCTGAGTCACTTTGGGACATTTTTTAAATTATAATTTTGCATGATATTATTCAACTCTGTATACTTTAAGACATTGAGAACAAAAGTTAGATATAAATCAACCACACATCTAGTGGGAATTTAATTTTATTTCTATTCATTTGCCTACATGTTTCTTATGTTTGGTTTAAGAATAGTACATTTTCTCTTGGTTGTTGGCCAATGGTTATTTTATCCTGTAGGTGAATATATATGAGAACTCTTATTGTGGGTGGTCGGAACAGAGTTTCACTTTGTCACCCTCGGTAGAGTGGCGTGGTTTCAAACTCTTGGGTTCAAATGATTCTTTTCCCTGAGCCTCCCCGTCTCTGGAACTACAGGTATCCACCACAATGCCCATATATATTTTTTGAAGATGAGTCTTGCTCTAGCTTAACCTTGTCTTGAACTCCTGAGCTTAGGTAATGTACCTGCCTTGGTCTCCCAGAGTGCTAGGATTGTAGCCATGAACCACTGCCCCTGGCCTACTAAAACTGTCCTCAGTTTAACTCATATTTACTGGTGAATAGATATTACATTTGTGTGGATTATTTGTGTAATTTAAAGATAATTTTTGAAAGGCCATTTCATTTACCATAAAGTTAACATTTATCTTTCTTAGAGATGTTAGAAGATTTCCTGATTTTTACAAGATGAGTAATATTCTATCATTTCTATATCCTTTTATAGAAATAAAGTTATATTTCATCATTTGGTTTTTGAGGCCAATGTGGATTTCTTTCACCAAATGGATTATGTGAATAATGCTGTAATAAATATATATTCAGATAGCTCTTTATGAGAGCATGTATGTGACGGTTGTATATCTGTCCTACTTTTTTTTCAGTATGTATTTTATATATATTGAAAATAACGGCCGGGCGTGGTGGCGCACGCCTGTTGTCCCAGCGCTATGGGAGGCCGAGACGGGCGGATCACCTGTGCTCAGAGGTTCGAGACCAGCTAAGACCCCCCTGAGCCAGTTGAGCCAGCGTGAGACCCCGTCTCTACTACAACAACAACAGGACAACGA
>CAUYQV010143591.1:0-60736 GCA_963574575.1 Galagoides demidoff
CTCCAACTCCTGGGCTCAAGCGAGTCTCCTGCCTCCGCCTCCCAAGTAGCTGGGACCACAGGCGCCCGCCACAATGCTTGGCCATTTTTTGGTTGCAGCCATCATTGTTGTTTGGCGGGCCCGGGCTGGGGATTCGAACCCTCCACCTTAGGTGTACGTGGCTGGTGCCTTAGCCGATTGAGCCATAGGCACCGAGCCAGTTTTCAACATACAGGTCTTGCTCTTGGTTAAATGTCTTTCAAATTATTTTATCTAGATGCTGTTGCAAATGAAATTGTTTTCTTAACTTCCTTTTCAATTTTCCAATATATGGAAATTCAGTTGTCTATGGAGAAAAATATCTAAAAGCTCAGCCTCTTTCAGTATTACCTTAATTCCAAATTGTCACCTGTAATCTGTATTAGTAAAGTCAACAAGTGGACGATAGCCTACAAAAGTCTCCCAGCTAATCTGAATATACTACTATACCCTTTGGCCTCTGTAATAGCCAGTTAACAAATAACCAGTATTTTGCACTATCACCTAGACAGAGGTTTATTGTCTAGCTGGATGACATTCTTAACTATTCACCCTTATGACCAACTATGATAGGTATTTATTTAAAAGCTCTGAAGTTTAATTTTTGAGCCAAGATTTACTTAGCCAAAATGTTTCCATGATGTTAAAGGTCAAGTGACATATGTCAGCCTTGCTAGATATTTATTCACCTAAGACAATCTAAGCCATCTCGTCATTCCTTGGGATTTCTTGGGTATTATCAGTGGTTCAACCCATATTTATCCACTATTACTGCCTAGCTAATCAAACCTATTACTCAGGAGAGGGATTTATCTGTGCCTGACGCTTTGTATCTACCTGCCACCATTCTGACCCTAGAAAGACAAAACCAATGCCTTTCAATTGCAATAAAAACCATCCTGTCAGTAAAGAGCTCAGTGCCCTACAACTGTTTACTTATTTCTCTAGAAAGCCTGTTTTGGAATCAGTGTTTGATTCCAAACCACCACGGCCACTTGATGTTGGTTTGCTCTCAGACCACTGATGCTGGGCACAAAAGATGACATCATAAAATCACTCTGCACCAGGTAAGTCAGCCCATACTCATGATCATCAGCTACACCTCGAAGTTGTTTCTTGTTTTGGTGGGGTGCTACTCCATTTTCTATCCGTTCAAAGCCTCATTCCAGTAGGCTGATGACAACACATGACATAGAAAACAGATTTTAGAACAGGATGTCTCAACTGAGTCACTATTACCATTTGGGGCAGAAAATTCTTTGTTATGGAGGTCTGTCTCGTGTATTACTGTATGTACATCCCAGGCCTTTACCCACTAGATGCCAGTAGCAACTCCCCTCATTTTTGACAACCAAGATTTCCCCCAGGCATTCTAAAATGTGGCATAAGGGGAAAGCTCACCTCTGGATGAGAACCATTGTGTTAGAGGAGTAACTTTTCTGCTACATCTCCTATCAAAACAGTGACTAATTCATTTACCTCAGCACAATAGAGATGCACTCAAATCCCTGCAGTCCATCTCCCCAAACACCCTCTTTCTCTGAAGCCAGAGGGTTTTTTTTTTTTTTTGACACAGAGTCTCATTGTTTTGCCCTCAGTAGAGTGCAGTGATGTCATAGCTCACAGCAACCTCAAACTCTTGGGCTTAAGTGATTCTCTTGCCTCAGCCTCCCAAGTAGCTTGGGACTACAGGGGCCCACCATGACACCTGGCTATTTTTTTTTATTGTTGCTGTTGTCATTGTTGTTTTAGCTGGCCAATGCTGGTTTCGAACCTGCCACTCTTGGTGTATGTGGCTGGCGCCATAACCACTGAGCTATGGGTGCCACCAAAGCCAGACGTTTTACAGCTCCTCTTCCACACTTACTAGAACCATAAGAACTAGGGGCGGCCTCATAAAGTGTTAGTAAAATGGATACTGATTAGTACCAAACCACCAGAAAGGACATCTAAATGGATGATAACATGTTAGTACTTCCAGTTACTACTCTCTATCCCATTTCTTGTAGAATCTGGAGGGTTGCTATCAGGGGCTTTGAAGTGGCAGAAGTTGTCAATTCCAAGGTCTTCCAGCTCAAGCAGATCCCCTCTGTATTCATGCAGTCATTCTTGCCTTACTATTAGCATTGCGACAAGAGGTCAACAACCTGAGTTAAGAAATGTGAGTTTATTATGCACGTAGTTCTGAGTTCAAGAAAATCTCTCAGAGTTGGTACTCAAGAAGTGGTAAAGGCCCCCTAACTATCAAAGAACTTGAATGACAGCCTTGGAGTTGTGCAGTGCACAGCATGTCGTAACAATTTGCAGAGGCACATTCTAATCTCTGGAATCCTTCCAGACACTTTAGAGCCTTCCCCTAGGCAAATCCCCGAGGAATGATGGCTCACTGCCTGTGCATCAGGAGCCTGTAAAGGAGGAAGGGTTCTTTTTACACATCAGGCCTATTAACCGCCCCTCTTCGAGCCTGTGCCAGAGGCCCTGGCAAGTATCTCAACGCCAGCCAATTCCCCTAGGGTTTAGCCTGGCTCTTGCCTGCATCCAATATCACACAACAGCATCCCTGGCCCTACCTACATCTCCCATGTCATCTAGTGTACTCTTAGTCTTTGATCATCATATTCCAGCCATAAGAGTCTCCCTTCTGTTTTTGAACATACCAATGTCTTTTCTTGCCTCTAGGGCTTTTCATTTGCTGTGCTCTGCCCAAGATGCCTTTTCCCCACACACGTCCCATCTAATTCCTGTTCATTCTTAATGTCCCATCTTAAACCTACTGACCCAGAGAATTTATCCCTAACCTTACAGCCTCAAACACTATTCCCTCCTGTATCCCTCCTCTACTATTATCTCTCATGGCACTGTATACATTTCATAAAGTACTTGTCACACTCATTCAGATTTATTTTGTTTCTTTACTGTCTTTTTCACTAAATTGAACTCCAGGAAGGCAGAGATAAGTGTTAATTTTGTTCACCATTGTATTGCATCCTCAGTGCCTAGCACAGTGCCTGACGCATGACATCATGAACTCCCAAAATATTTGTGAAATAAATAAATGTATACAAGCTGAAGTTGCTTCCTTGTGAGACATAGATTAAATTAGCTTGAACATTTCATGTTGAAAAGATCAGCTGTCAGTGTGTACTTAATTTGATTCTAGCACCTTCTCCATGACTAATTTGATATAAGGTGGTTAAACTTTTTGATGAAACACAAATTGGATCAGGTCATTACCTTGCTGAAATCTCCTCAATAGCCTGCCATGGGCTACAGGAAAATGTCCAAAAGTGTTAGCAGGGCTGACAAAGCCCTCTGTGACAGTGGATTTTACATTAATTTCTCTCTTTCTTTCTTTCTTTTTCTTTCTTTCCTTCCTTCCTTCCTCCTTTCCTTTCCTTTCCTTTCCTTCTTTCTTTCTTTGATAGTTTGGGGTCTGTCTCTCTCTCGTAAACCTACAAAATACGTTTTACATTGCAATTCAGCACCTACCTGTAGAAATCTGTATATAAATAGCAGGAACAGAAGTTTCACAAGAATCCTTTCCTTTACCACACATAATTGCATTATAGTATTTTCTCTTCTTTTATAGTCCATATTATTAAATAAAATGTTGTTTATGACTCACCTGATGGATTTTGTAACATCACAATGGGTTCCAAGTTGCAGGTTGAAAACCACTACTCTGAGATTTGGCCTCCATTTCCAGTCCCTCTGACAATATTGGACTTTTTATAGTTCTTCTCATCAGCTGTCCACTTTAGATTTATTCATATTGCTCCTACCACCTATAAGACACTTGTTTTTCAAGACTTAATTCAACACTCAATGAAGCTGCCTGCCTAGCCTCCTGAAGGAGAAGTTATCACTCTCTCCTCTGGGTATGCCCAGCCCTGCTTGTCAGCACTCTGTAACAGCACCTGTTATCGGAGCCCTTAACACAGTGTACTTGCTATATGCAGTTACTTATCTAGTTCCTTTTTAGCACCAGATGGGGGTATAAATACATTGAGCATCAGAAGGTCTTTTCTAGCCTAGCAAAGACATTCGGTTGCTATTTAGTAGTTCTTAGGGGTCATTAGATACCCTCGTTCTGACTCCCAGTTTTCAATCCTCTCTATGCTGTTAATGAACCACTCATGAAAGGGATAGATTTAGTTTGGGTTCCAGTGGAAAACCTTAAGGAGTTTCCATATATTGCTGGAATGGCAGATATGTCCTATATATTTTTTTCTTCCATGTTATATGTTTATCATTGGGCCTGGTATTCTTCCTCAGGCGGGTAGGAGCTGGAATGAGCTGGTGGTCGTGTTCTGTGGCGTGGGTTAGATGTTTGTTTTTTTTTCATATTTTCCTTTTATATATATATATAGAGAGAGAGCTGTATGTAAATAGCATTGGGGTGTCTGTTTCTGCAGCTGGATTTCCAAAGGGCTTCCCCAGTCCCATTCTGTGTTTCTACTATTGCTCCAGGTGCCGTCTTTATTCTCCACTTCCTTCTCGAAGTGTCAACCATGGCCTTTCAAGCTCTGGGCTCCCCCTCTGGAAAACAGGAACCAGATTTCTCCAAGGACACAGGGTTTTCACCAACCACTCTCCCGCTCCCGGACCAGCCCGGCGTCTCCACTGCCCAGAAGTCGCACCCTGGCTCTCGCTCGCTCGCGTACCTGTTGTTTGCTCTGCGCCTGGGTTGGATGTTACAGTTGACTCAAAGTGTACCAGCTCAGTACCATTCTGATGTTGGACACTCTTTGTTGGTTTTTGTTCTTTCTCTTTGTGAATGAAGTTTATAATTGGTTTCCTTGGCTTGACCTTCCGTATTTCACACACACACACACACACACACACACACACACACACACACACACACACATATATATGTTTTAAATTTCAGGTTAATAGGAGGGTACATGTGATTAGGTTGCATTATTTGCATTCGTAAGGTAAAGTCCAAGGTCAGAGTTGTAGTTGAGTCCTTCATCCAGGATGTGTGTCATGTACCCCTTGTATCTCATATTTTGAACTCTCTACTTTGGCTTTTTGGGCTCCTAGCTATCTCAGGGTGAGGAAGAGAGGTTTCGTCTGCTCTTTGTGACTCCAGCCCTAGCACTGGGTCACTAGCCTAACACTCCTAGGCTAGGCCTCTCCCAGCTTACTGAGAGAAAGGTCCTAGTCACTTTTTTTTTTTTAATCAGTGAAATTCCTCTGTCAGGGGCTGAGGTAGACTTGTTCTCAAGAGTTTGTAGACCATTTTGAACAGCTATAACTTTCCTTGATTCAATAACTCTGCTTTTGATTGGTCCTTCTTGTTTGGAAAACCTGTCACTTTATAGGTCCTAGGATTCTTCATCTTTAGCTATACCACTGCATTTTATTGCAGTTTGTGCCCATAGGTCACCTAATGTGGCCAAAGCGTTCACTGAGCCAGGCAAAAGTGCAATTCCCGAGAGATCTCCTGGGAATAGAGATGAGTGAGCTCCCACTGAACTTCCTTCTGTCCAGAGATTACATCCTGTGATATTGGATCCTTTCTCTCTAAGTGGTCACCAGTGCTTTGACATTGTTAAGCATTTCAATACATCTTCAACTTTATTCTCTTTTCTTTTTTTCATAAAAAGTACTAGGATTTAGGGAGGGGAGGTAGAGAGTCTCATTCATAGGTGACCATGAACATATAGTGTCAGAAAGTTTGAAGGAAACCTATGAATGAGACTCTCTACCTCCCCCCCCAAATCCTAGTACTTTTTATGAAAGAAAAAAGAGAATAAAGTTGAAAATGTGCTGAAACACTTAGAATGTCAAAGCACTTATAACAAAGGATTACAAGCTTTTTACTCAGGCCCAGGGTTTCAGAACACCGCAGGGTGCTGAGTATTCATAATCTTCAACCTGGGAGAAACACATGAACTTCTCTAAATGAGGGAGGAAATGAATGAAAGGCAGACTTTTAGACCTTCTTAGAGTTAAACTATTTAATGATTTCCTTTGGAATATTCAATACATTGGTGATATGTCCACATTGTATGTGTGGCATCATCTGTGAGGCTCAAACTGATGGGTTTCTTCAAGGACATATTGATACACTCCCCAGTCAGGTGTCCCATGGGTCCCTGGTTTAGGAAGTCTTGAAATGACTACAGAAGGACCACTACACATCTGAGAAACAATTTGGCATCATTACACACACACCATAGATAAATGCTATCTGTACGTTGTTGATGCTCAAATTTGTGTATCCAGCCCGGACCTTTCCTATGAACACCAGACTCATAGCTCTGCCTATTTGACTCTTTACTTGGATGTCTAACAAGAACCTCAAATTTAACATGTCCAAAAATGAACTCCGTGTCTACCAAAAATAAAATATTATCCTCCTATAGACTTCCCAATATTAATTAATGACAACTTCACCTTTCAAGTTCCTCATCTAAAAAACACATGGATTCATCCTTGATTCCTCTCTTTTTCACCCCACATTCAGTACGTCAGCAGCAAACCCTGTCTACTTTTGCCCAGCTACTTCTCTCCACTGACACGGTATCTTCCACGGTTCAAGACCCCATCATATTTTTTAACAGCTTTATTGAAATACAATTCACCCATTTAAAGTGTGTAATGGTTTTTACTATTAATACATTCAGTTTTGAAGCCATCAACAAAATCAATTTTATAATATTTTATCACCCCTCCCAAAGAAACCCTGCACCCTTTTTTTATTGATATATTATAGTTGAACATGTTTTGGAGGTACATGTGATATGTTGATACCTGTATACAATGTGTAATGACTAAATCAGGGTAATTGGGATATTTGTCACTCAAACGTACATATTTTCCTTGTGTTAGGAACTTGACAATTCTTCTCTTCTAGCTATTTTGAAATACACAGTAAATTATTGCTCACCATAATTTCCCTTTGGGTGGTTTGGGCATTTTGATAATATTTATTTTCCAATCCACGATCATGGGATGTTTTTATATTTTATTGTGTATTTATCAAATTCTTTCATCAGTGTTTTATAGTTTTTCTTGTAGATATTTTTTTACTTCTTTAAACCCTGTATCCTTTAGTTATCACCTACCCATGTGCCCATTCCCCCTACTCCTTTAGTGTTAAACAACTACTAATCTACTTTCATCTCTATAGATTTTTTCTTCTGGACATTTCATATAAATGAAGTCATCAATTATGTGGTATTTGTAACTAGCTTTTTTAATTTAGCAAGATTTTTTTTTTTTTGATACGGAGCCTTAAGCTATCCCCCTGGGTAGAGTGCCATGGCATCACAGCTCATAGAAACCTCCAACTCCTGGGCTCAAGCGAGTCTCCTGCCTCAGCCTCCCAAGCAGCTGGGACCACAGGCGCCCGCCACAACACCCGGCCATTTTTTTGTTGCAGCCATCATTGTTGTTTGGCGGGCCCGGGCTGGATTCGAACCTGCCACCTTAGGTGTACGTGGCTGGCGCCTTAGCCGATTGAGCCACAGGCACCGAGCCAAAAAAATAAATAATTTTTAAAAAAATAAATTAAAATCCATTTTATTTATTTAAGCTATATATATCATGAGTTAATACTGATACATTCAATTTAGAAGCCTGGGGTAGTCTCATTTGTTTTGTAATAGTTTTTTTTTCTTTTTTCCATGCTGAAATTTCTTTACCCCACAGCACAACCAATGTTAACCCCACTGATAAGTTTACTAAAAACAATTAGGTTTAAAACATTTTTTTTCTAGTCCTTGTCCTTAGAGTTTCTCGCTCAAGAAATATATGATGAATAGTTGTATTTTAAAGTTACCTGTCCTTGATCATGTCTGAGCACTTATACCACCTACAAAATTTGGACTTAAATTTATTTGCTTCAATTTGGTTTTGATTTTTAGGAACTCCTTTTTTTTTTCTTTTTTTTTTTTTAATTTGGGCTTTTTAAAAATAGTTACACTCATTTGCCTTTTTTACATTTTTGCCAACTTATCTTTGGAATGAATTCCTAGAAGTGGAATTGCAGCTTCAAAGGGCAAATGTGTATGTGATTTTGCTAGATACTGCCAAATTCCCCTCTGTAGGAGACACAGCATTTTCCATTTTACCAGCAAACAGTGCCTGATGCTCTACTCTGAAGGTGTCTCCCTTACAGTTATAGAGTGTGATAGGGTTCGTTAAGTGCGTTCTTAAAATGCATCTCATTTTATCCTGGCAACAGTCCTAGGAATTAAGAAATATGGGTAGGGAAACTCAGGATCAGAAGAGCCCAAGGGTCCTGCACACACTAGAAAACTGTAGCCTCAGTCCCATGCTCAGCCACAAAGAACAAGGGTCCTGCCGTGCTTCCCAGCCTTGTTTTTGTTTTTCCAGCTGGATTCACCTCTCTGAGTCTGGGGTGGGGAAGGTCCCTTGGCTGTGGCACTAGGTGAGAGGCAGGTGACATAGAGGTTGATGTTGGTGCTGTCCTGTCCAGGTGATTCAGAACTTTGGTCTAGAGGGAGAGACCCTCGGTATGCAGACGTTTGCCTGGAATCTGAGTGTTGGAGTTGGGTGGGGGTAATGGAGGTGCTGGAGAATAAGGGCCAGAGCTTTAACGGGGAAGAGAGGTCCGAAGAGTTATCCTGGAGGCTGAGGCCTACACCAGGACAGGGAAACGAAGATCCTGGGCTCAAAATCAGGGGGCAAAGAGGAAGCATAGGGTGCTGAAGAAATTGAAAAAAGCTTCTGGAGGACTGTAGACTATAGTCAACCGAATTGCAGAGGGGTTCCTTAGAAGTACAGCATCAGTCTCTGGGGCTCCTGCTTTTGGAAATCCAGACTTGTGACATGATGGTCAGTACCTTAGGTCCTGCCGCTTATGTGCCAGAATACTTGCGGCTGAAGGCAGAAAGGTTTTGTCTTCACAGCTTTTCTTCTTCCAGCCTGAGTGAGCCACAATGGCCCACAAATGTTTATCGGCAGGTGACTAGTGCTCTGGCTACAGGAAAATGTACAGATTAAGCATGACTTGATCATAGGAAACTAAATTTAGGTCCTGTGTCCTAGAAGAGAGAGGAAGGAAGAAATGTTTTCAAGAGTGCTCAAGAATCTGAATTTGCATCTGTTTGCTAGAACACAAAGTTGGCTGATGGGTTAATGGACTGATAATTACACTGCAGCTCAATCAATGTGCTCTCAGGGGGCTGATAAAAAATAAAAATCTTTGCCCCAAGAACGAATATACTCTGGACCTGCCTAATAGGGGTTAATAAAATTAGTGAGCAAGATAAATGAGCAGAGAGACTGGAATGAACGTCTTTGATTTTGTATAAGTGAGCCATGAAAATAAAATTTCTGGGTCCCATTCCATCTTAATTACGCCAGGAACAGAGCCTGCCTCCCACTTCACCTGATTGCTCCCAACAATCCAGGGAGGAGTGTGCGTACTGGGCACACACAAGCAGGTTTGACTCAAACTCTGTGATAAATGGCTTCCTAAAAATTGGAATCCTGTGTTGTTTGCTGTCTGCTCTAATGAAGCCTTTTTCCTAAGGTTTCTGGTATGTAGGGCAATGGCTCCGTAATCTAGCTGTTACAGTTTATAGGTGTGTTGCACAGAACAGCAAGTAAGTTCAGATCTGACGTTGAGGAGGTTGATTTGAATTTCCATGACTCATATCAGGTTCATGCTCCAGAATCATTTTCTAGAAACTCCAGATTCATTCTGTTCTTTCCATCAGCTTGTCCTTGTTCAATGCCCAGGACACTGAAGTTCATTTCCAGGGTATCCAGCCTTTTTCTTCTGCACATTGGAAGAAAAAGAGTTGTTGCAGGCTGCACATTAAATTCTCAAACACTAATGAAAGCTGATTAGTAAGACAAAAAGAAAAAAGAAAAAAAAAGGGCCCGGGCATACTTTTTGTGATTTTTGTCACCACAGATAAGCAAAAAAAAAAGAAAGTCCTCACAAAATCAGCATTTGCCCGTGGGCTGCAGGTTGGACACCTTTGATTCTAGACAGTGTTGAATTCTGAGTTGGCATCTGTAGCCCACGTCTCTCCTACGCAGATACCCAAACGGCTGCTCAGCATTACCATCAAATGTTTCACTCCAGCACCCCTCCAGCCTGGTGCACTCTGGGGGGCAGGACACGACTCCATATGCCTCAAGTCATGCAATGGAACCTTTCTGAGTCCTTATCTGCACATTCTCTCCCGCAAACCCAGAAATGTCTTCACTCCCAGTGCCTGTGGCATTCACCTCCTCTCTCATTCTCCATCTGGTCCCTCCTTTCTCCAGCTGCCCCTCGGCTCCCTTTCCTCCTCTCACACGCCAGCCTCTCCTGCCCACCCAGCTTGCTCACCCTTCTCCTGTCCTCTGCATTTGCATCTCCCCAGCCTGTCCTCCCCATTGACACCTGAATGTTTGCTCTATGTGTAAATCTATTTAAACGGGACTCATCCCCTTTGGGATAAGGACTTCATTCTCAAAGGAGACTCCCAAGGCCCCACCACATCAGGTCCTCCCTGCACCTTCCCGGCTCCTCCAGCTGGGGCCACACTTGTCCCTTTTGCACAGGGTGGGGCTGTTTCCCTGCCCTTCAGATTTTAGCAGCAGCTGCCCCCTGTGATGTCTCCAACCTTGCTCATCCTTCCTGTCTCAGCTGAGACACCTCCCTGTCTCGGCCATACCTTCCCTGACCCTCCACGAGGACAAGAAGCCAGCCACCTACTTTCTGAGAGCATTCCCGGCCCAGGGGATGATCTATTCGTTGGTGTCATCACTCAGTCCCCCGTGTCTCCCCCACCAGCAGAGCCTTCATGTGATCAGGGACTGTCTGTTGTACCCTCAGCCACACTCACAGTGACTGGTACACCGTGCGTGGATAATACATACTTGGTGAGTGGATGAACTGACTGGCTCACCTTCAGAAAGGACCCTTGATGTCTCAACTTATCAGAATAATCTAAAATAGGGAGATCTCTGGGGGGAAAGGAGTATTTATTTGACGTCACAAAGAGCTCTAATGGAAAAGACCACCGGGAATCTTCTAAGGCATGGGCAGCCAGGGTCTGGAGTGAACAGCCTGTCAGCTTAATGATTAGCTTGGCATTTCTTTTCCTGTAGGGTTATGACGGGTGTAACAAGACTGTAGATATAATTAGCCCTGCTGTTCAGGCTTTACCTCTCATGTTCATCAGTTTTCATGGGAGTAAATATGGAATGCTAAAGCTGTCGTCAACGAGGATGCTGCAATTGTGGTGACATCACGGCAATAATGATATGGAATATTTACTCCTGAGCTTTTTGGTGTGTGTGTTGGTAATACCACTTCTGTTCACTGTCACTAGAAAGTAATTATTGGGCTGGTTATTTGTTAGAACAATTTAGACACAAATTTCAAGGGAGAATTAAGTACCATCTCATGATAACCGACCCCAAGCAGAGAATATGAATACATTAAGATTTGCTCCCAGCGATTCAGAACTAATACTGAACGAATAATAAACTAGGTCTTCAGTTAGGCCTACAGAGAATGCGTGTGCCCTCGGAGCCGTTAGGATGCCTGGACCAGCTGCACTTCAGGGCAGGAGAAGCTCATGGATTTCCACATATTCCCATCAACTCAGAGGAAGCTCAGTCAGATTTTAGAAATGTCTCCAAGAAATTGAACCTTGGTGTCCTGGATTAAATAAAAGTCAGGATCATAGTGAGAGGAGAAGGAACCTGTGTGTATGTGGGGGATGTGTGTGTGGTATGTGTGTTAACCAACAAAGAATTCGTAGGTATAGTTTAAGTCTTCAATTTTGAGCACATAACTTCCATTGGCAGTAATAGGGGTTGAACACCTAGACAGAGAGAAAAATGCAGGCCAGTCCCCAGCACAGAGTAGAAATTAGCTGCATAAAAGATAATGGAACCAAGGAGTCACCAGGTGAGACTAAGAGGAAGAAAACATCTCCAAACGTGAATAAGCGTCACCTATTAACAACTGGAGGGGCCTGGGGGATGGGACATGGTGCACAGGGACCCATCAGCACCCTCTCAGCCTCTGAATTCTGACGGATACGGGATTCTCCTGCAAGCCATGGATGAAACCAGAGAAGTGATGCTGTTCGTGAGCTTTATGCCAAGACCATCTCATATACAAATGGACATCTTCTATGTTTGTTCCTGGAATCGGAGACACAGACACAGCTAAAAAAGGAAAGATAGTACATTCATGTGGCTTAGCTCCAGTTCACCAACAGCTTCATCTTTCTAACATTTTTAAATAAAAGGGAAATCTCTCCTCTCATTTTCGGGCTGTCCCTATGCCATAAAGGTGAACTTTAATACATATGGACTGAATTTTGACCATTTTGACTCATTTAGGAGGTAAAGAATGTAAAAAATGCTAGATTGATTTCTTTCCCCTCTAAATTCTTCAGGTTGCCTGTTGCAGGGATTTATAGATGTAAGTCCTGCCTAATCCTGAGGTTGCTGCAGGCTTACACCTCCTACCCTAGTCTCAGAAAGGGAACGTCTCTGAAGTAAATCTAAGAGGGTGGCTCCCAAACCAAGCCAATTGGTAGAATCACCCATGGAGCTTTAAAAACACACAGATTCCTAGATATTGTCTCGTGTCATTGCATTGAAGACTCTGGTGGTGGGGCCAGGAGAAAATATCCTCAGGAGATTCTGTTGTGGTCAGTCCTGGTCAGCAATTGGAAGATGCCCCAGCTTCACCCCCAAGACAGTGGCCTGAAGGAAATAATTTCAGGTTTCTACTATAGCACGTTAGAGAAAGGAAAATTCACCTTTCTGGAATCAATGAAATATTATCTCCAAGTGCAATTCAAACTTTTTCAAGTTATTAGAGCATTTCAAGTTCTCTATTTGGAATCAATTCTAGTCCAGTAGGTAATGGGCATTTAAGACCTCAGTTTTCCTCAAGTGGTCCTGGATCCGAGTGGTCCTGGATCCAAGTGGTCCCGCTTCCCTATGGAATATTCTACTCTAGCCATTCTCTTCTGCTTTCCCAAATCCAGAGGCTCCTTCAAGACTCAGCCAAAAGATCACCTCTGCCACGAAAACAGCAATGACTACATCAGCTAATTTCCCTCTGAGGATCCCCTGGACTAGTCAGAGGCGCATAATTTAACACTTAATTGTTTTCTAATTGCTTCCGATCTGTTCTGCTCCCTCACCCTATTATAAGCAGCTCAAGGGTAGAGACCATGGCTCTCTCCCAGAGCCTTTAACCAGGCTGGTTGGCTGCCTGGCTCATGAGGGTGGTGGCCCCAGAGGCCCAGGCTGGCATGAAATTGGCTCTCCTTGCATATTTATTGAATTAATGAATTTGTTGACGGAATGATTATTGGAATGTGTAGTCAGAAAATCATGGCCTGAACCTAAAAATACTTCATCATATGCTCCATTCTGTTTCAATTAATCTTTGACGTTTAATATTTATGGACTGAGTGCCTCTTTTGTGCCGGGCACTGTCCTAGGTGCTGGGGATTCGCAAGGAAATGTCCTTTATCAATGCACTAAGCATAGACTCATAAAGGAGGGTAAGTTTAAAGCTTTTGAAAATGAAATTACTCTTCCAGATCTTGGAAACTGAAAAACAGGACAAAGATCATTTCAAAAATAATCATAGATGAATGCACACAGTTATGATTTAATAAAAAACCAAAAATAATCATAGCTCAGAAGATTTAGGATGACAATCTTGGGTCTGTAATTGGGTTTTGCATATTGCAGTTCAGGGCAGCTCAGAGTAGCTCAAAGGACTAGACAGACACCAACGAGGATTGGTTTTCTTCTCTTCCCTTCCGGAGCCCTCCTCACCACATGTTCACAGTGATAGAGGCCTCTACAACCTGGCCATTGCTGCTTATTTTAATTTTGGGTATATTTTATGTTGAAGGTTTAGCTTTTTGGCAGGATGAGTGGGACAGGCAAGTCTGCTCTGTTGGTTCTTGGTGTCCCTTGTTGTCCTCTCCTTCTGTGATGGAATTCTAGAGTGCGAGGTCAAGACCTCACCCTCGACAAGTTGATCTGACACCACCTAAGACTTGGGAATTTGAAGGAATATCATAGTACTGCAAAGTTAGTACTGCTAAGTTCTACAAATCTTAGTTTTCTGGAAAAGACTCCTCTTTTTTCTACTTGCAGTGAAATGCGGTGAGTGTCCTTTCTGCTGTGCATCTCGCCTGGTGGCATTATCGTCCTTGTGCACACGTAAAGTCAGCAGGAGCATTTCAGCCTGACCCAACACCACCCTTTCCTCAGCACACGGCTTCAGCTCTGGCTTCTGGTAATTACTGAGCGAACTGATTGCAGGGAGAAGCAGCCCACAGAGATTTCTACTGCCAAGTAATTAGGGCCGGAGAAGTTCCACAGACCATTAGTGTCACTTTGGGGAACAGGATTTTACAAACATTGTGGCAGGCACTTGATCCGAACTCCCATGTCTTTTTAAGTAGAAATGAACACCAGAAAAAGAGAGAAAGGGGATGAGACATGAATGCACAAACAGAGGGAGAGAAATCAGTCTAAGCAGGGATAAGGAGGAAAGGTAGAGAACTGCAGAGAGAGCTTTAGGTTTGGGTAGTTTTCGGTTTACCAACGAAGACAAACAGTATATTCATTTAAAGAATCAATTAGTTGTTTTGCCCTCACAGCTGTCCCTGAATAAAGGGGTGACTGTCACATTGGAAGACAAGTTTTGGTAGGCAAATTGCTATCCAAATGACACCCCCAATTTGCTTCACGCTGCCTTCCCTGTGCTGGGAGCCATTTCCTCTCATGCTGTCTCTGGAGCTCCTGGCATGCAACTCTGTAATGGAGCTCCCTGGTGCTCCATCTAAGTCATTTTCAGCGGTCCACATCATTCTTCCCAGCCACGGATGCCTTCGTGAAGTTTTAGTAATTATTTTGAGGCATCAGTAACATGAATTCAGTGTCAGCATATGATCTATCCTCTGATATAGGAGTGAGACGGGGCTAAGAGACACAGGGAAATGACTTGTTTTCTGTTATCGTGTTCAAAATCCATTTGAATATATTGATGTTTTTGGTTTTCCTGAATAGAAGTGCCACTGCATCTGTACCAAGGTCAAAGTCAGACCTGTCCTGGGGAAAGTCCTGCATGGATTTCTGACCACATGGACCCCTGAGATTTCCTGATGTGATGTTATTAGATATCTTTAGTGAATGCAGTTATTATAGGACAAGCTATATGAGACTTCATTATGATACTTTTTAAAGACCTGGAGATGAAACGAATCAGAAAAATAAAATGAGGGCAGTCTGTGCAGAGACTTTTTTTTTTTTTTTTTTTTTTTTAGAAACCGAGTCATTTTAAGAGACTTCAGAAATCTTGGGCTATGTATTCCCAAATAGACTGGCTATCTGTCATCTGTTTATCTATCTATCATCATCCATCTATTGATATCTACTGATGCTGTGTGTATATCTACTCTACCAGTTACCTGCCAGCCATCCAGCTCTGTACTCACTCCTGTAGCGTTTGTTTCCTCACAGCAAGCCGCTCCTCTGGGGTCTGGGAATTTTGCTGTCCTCACATCACAACTCAGGGGCCAGTATCAGCTAGTTCCTCCAGGCCGCAGCCTTGCTCCTCCAAGTTTAGACCTTCTGGAAACTCTGAAGCCCAGCCAATCAGCACCTCAGTAGGGGCTGTGCTAGAATTGCCACTGTTAGATTTGGTCAATATAACTTGTCTTGGGGATGACCTGTTAGCTCTCCAGGTTGAAAACAATTCCACTTCCAAAGTTGCAGCTGACAGCCTGCCTTGACCTGGGCAATGCCTCCTGGCCTCCCAAGCCCAGACCTCCCCTTCCCTGTCCTGCAGGAGGGTCACTCCCCTGGGCACTCTGACCTTGCTTCTCCACTTGGAGCTGCCTGGTAACTATTTGCTGATGTGCCCACCCCACAGGATCCCTCAGGACGGAGACTGCATCTGATTCACCTTCTTTACAAAACTCGTGCAGTATTCAGGCTTTATTTATTTAGTGTTTGTTGTGTGACAAAATGAAGACACTGATGGACAGACATAGGGGATGGAGACCTGGGACTCCACTCTGACACTCATCACCTTTTCCTCTTCTTTCCCTGTCTCTGAACAGTCCCCACTGAGTACACAGGGACTCTGCTCCTAACTTTTGTGTCTCCTTCCTGTCCCTTCTTAGTCCCCGGAAAAAGGTGACAGGGCCAGGTGAAAGGGCAAATGACACCCAACTGTATGTGTTACACTAGACTAGGTCACGCTGTGGTTGTAAGTTCATGTAACTCCCCAAATTACAGCATCAAAATGAGCAAAGGTTTCTTTTTTAAAACAATTTGTTTGATTTTTAGATTGCTTACTGTAAACATTTATCACCAATAGCCTACTTCCCTATTCCATTTGGTTCCTGGGATTCCCCTGCTGGAGAAGCTTCTGTCTGAGATGTTATTGATCGATGAGTCCAAGGTGAAGAGACTGCAGTGAATCCCTCACAGGGACTCCAGATCTTCTCACAGAAGTGACACCTTGGCTGTTAAATTTCATTGTCCAAATCAAGTCAGACATTCACACATAATTTCAAAGGAGACAGGAGGTACTGAGGAGGAGAAATGAAAATATTTGGTGGCGGGTGTTAAGAACTCCACAGCCTGTAAAGGGCAGTATATCTACGCAGAGCTATCTGGAGCGATCTCTCTGTCCACACAGTGGGACTTCCTGCCGCACTTTCTGTCTTGCTGAATTCCAGCTCGTCACGCTGTGGCTTCTTCAGGTTTGCTCTCCCCCTTTAATACCTCCTGCTACAAAAGGAACCTCCCCAATTAAGGCAACACCTGGGATCCTGCATAGGCTCTAACTCCTCACATAGATCCCGGGAGACATCTTCAAAGTGGGGGACGATTCCTGGCCTGACTATTAATTATATTTCTCAGCCCCTGAGGACAGGTTTGGGGCCTCTGTTGCCACCAGGTCTAGTGTTATGGACACTGAGATGGAGACAGGAAGCACTGATGGCCTCCTGGGCACCCTAGTGGCTGGGCTGGGGCTAGTCAGTGAGGGGCTCGGCCAGGCCAGCTGGGCTGTAAGACTCAGGCCCTGTCTGTAAACAGCCTGCTCCTCTGGCCTGGCCTATGGGTGGCAGCCAGAGCCTTCTCCAGGCTTGCTCCCTTTTTGCTTCTGTTTCAGGGGGTCTCCTAGACTCTGAATCTCACACTTGTTCCCTTCAGGCTCAGCACTCCATAGACTGGCCTGGTACCCTGCCCCATTCCAAGGGCAGCTCCCAGGACATGGCTTGGGGGTCTTCCAGCCCTCTCCCCATAATCTCCATCATTTCTATTCTCCCCTCCTATACACACCTTTGCAAATAACATACCAGCTACACAGACTATTGAGTACACCTGCCCCGAGAAGTCAACACTTTAAGTCAAGACTGGAGACTTTCCTTCCAACCAGGTTATCACTCTTGGGCCCCCTCCTATGTAAGTAAATTGTAGGTTACGCCTGTTCTGCTCTGGGACTCAATTACTTGACATTTGGTTTGATGGTTATGACAAAGAGCTGTGATGTAACCCTAAGGACATCCAGCAGTTAGATCTGCAATGGCCCAGGTCCCTGGCAGCTGTGAGGGGTTTAAGGAGTCTTTTGTCCAATTGGGGAATTCAGAACAGTGATGTATTGATGTATTGATTTATTTCCTAAATCAAGCATTCTCAAAGTGTGGTCCCTGGCCTGGCATCACTGACACCACCTGAGAACTTGATGGAAGATGCAGATTCTTGGGGCCACACAAACCTGCTGGAAAAACTCCAGATGGAGGGGACAGCCACCTGTGCTTTAGAAGCCCTGCAGGAGACTCTGATGCATGCTGACATCTGACAACCACTGGCTTCCCCCGAGGATGATCTGCAGGTCTCCTGCAGGGGTCTGTCACAACTCATACCTTGAGATCAACCTCAGCCTTGTTAGACCAGAACCTTCAAGATCTTTCCAGGAAGTCTCATAAATGCCCCTAGGGAACTTCATTGTCATCCAAGTTTGCAGAAAACACTAGTATAAAGGTCAAGAGGGTCAGGGCCTGGGAGAGTGGGAGTTCTGGGTTTGGGAGGCTTAGGGAAGTCAAACAGTGGCTCTGACCACAGGAAATGAGGAATAGAAGCTCCAAGACACATTGTGCAGCTGGGTGGAATTAATGTGGTTGACTTTGGATTATCCAGATGCAGGCTTTCTGGGTGCCCTAACTCCCTGTGTTCCAATTTAACCCAGTAACGGGGTGGAAGCTCCTGGACTCTCTGGTGGACACTGGCACCTTCCTGACCTTTCCCTCTGCTCCCCAGGAGCTGCGTGGTGCTTCCTCCATGTGCTAGGGGAGGCCTGAGGCCTCTGCACTGTCTTCTCATCCTGCCCCCGAGCTGCTACCCTTGCTGTGGAGGCGCCCATTGGGACCTCTGTTCTATGCACAGTGGCCTTCCTGCTCTGGCCAAGGGTGGGGGGGGACACTGCTCTCCCCAGGTGCAGAGCAGACCCTATCACCCTCAGCAGAGCAGAGACTAGGCGGAGATTTTAAACAAGCTTCAGGGATCAAAGGAAGAAAGCTTGACTCTGAGAATGTGGTTTATAGACCCAGGCCCACACTGGCCCATCTTATCAGGCTGGCTTCCTGCTCTCTTCCACACTTTCCTTCAAGAAGCCATCATCAATCTCTTGCCTTGGAATCAGGGACAACGTGGGCCTCTGCTCCTAGGAGAGCACTTCCTTCCCCAAGGCCTGGTGCCGTCCTGGCGGGCTGCCTCCTAGTGTGACGCTCTGTAGAAGCATTAGTTCCTTTCAAGGGAAGAGGGGTCTTCTGGAAAGCAGATCTCAGGATGGACAGGGCGAGCTGTGCAGGAGAAGTGCTGAGAAGAGAGCACTTGGAGGTGGGCAGAGCCAGGGCAGAGGGGTGGCCCTCACTCCATCACGGAGGAAAGCGGGGACAGCTGGTTGCAGAGCCTCCAACCACCTGGCAGCAATGGGAGAGCCTCCACCCAGCTTCCAGGGACACCCCAAAGGATGCCTACTGGGAAGTGCCATAAGGACCAGTAAGGCCCAGCTCTGCTATCCCCTGCCTCAGTCGTTGGCTGCCAGCAGCCTGGGGACATGGGGCTTCAGCACAAAGGCCCTGGGGTCCAAGGCTTGGCAGCGGGGGCTGTGGGTCAGCCACACTCCCTGAAGCAGGCTCTCATGGAGGGAGAGCTGAATGCTGGCCACGGTCCACCCCTGGTGCTGAATTGACTGGGTTTGGGGAATTTGGTCATGTGGCCTTTCTTCCTAAGGGAAACCTAGGAAGGCGGGTGGCTAGTGGGGAGAGCTGCCACCTCAGTCACTGCAGTTAATCTTGCAAAACCACAACTAGTATCCATTGCCTTTCTCCTTTCCTCCCTCTACTATCTCCCTGACAGGTCCTGGTGGCTTTCCTTGTGGTATGATTCACATGTTCATCCCTGCAGGGCTGAGTTCTTGGTGACTGTCTTTTCTTAGGCCAGGGATCTTGCCTGTGTTCACTCCCAGTGCAGCTGAGCAAAGGAACACCAAGAGACAACATGGACTCACCTGGGTGGCACACATGCTCCTGCCAGTCCCTATTGCATGAAAGCCCCTCTCTGCTGCGGATGGGGCCTATGGCCCTTGCCAAGGTGGGGACTCTCTTCTCGCCCATGAGTCAATGGACACACAGTGTCCACGGTGCCCTCATGGCAGCTGTGCCCTTTGGGAACCAGGGTCTCTGACCTTGCAGACTTGTAGGGATGGGAAGCACCAAGTCCCCAAGTAGGTCACTGGGAGTAATGGTAAGTGGAGCCATAAGAAATTACTACAAACTTAGTGGCTTAAAACACAAATTTATTATCTTGACATTTTTAAAATTAGAAATCTGACTTGGTTCTCACTGAGCTAAGATCAATGTTGACAGGGCTACATTCCTTCCAGGGGAGGACACATTGTTTGCTTTTTCCACCTACTGGAGGCCACCCAAATGTCCTGGCCTTTCCTCCATCCATAAAGCCAGCAGCATGACATTGCTCAGACATCCATTTGCAGTCACATCTGCCTCTGACTGGTAGCCAGAAATAGGTGTCCAATTTTAAGACCCATATGATTGGACTAGACCCACTGGATAATCCAGGATCATCTCCCCTTCTCAAGATCCTTCACTTAATCACATGTGCTAAGTCTTTGCTCCTGTTTTATGTAACATGTTTGTAGGTTCAGGGATTTGGGGCATGGACATCTTGGAGAGGCCCAGGTCCCACCTACCACACTGGGGCAAGTGAGAGGTCTCTATAGCATCTTGCCTATAGCACATGTGGGACGTGCTGGCTCTTTCGTGGAAGAGTGGGCCGCCTTGGTAAGCTCTGAGCCCTCAGGGTTGGGTAGAGCCAAAATCCTAGAGGACAACACTCAGATGTCTCCATCTCAAGTTTCTAGATCCCAGATTTTCTCAACAATAGTCCTGACCTTAGTGTAAGGACCTTTCTTGCCCTTTCCAGCCCCTTTGAATGAAAACAGCCCCATTTTTGCTGCTGACAGGGCCAATGACCCTTGTCAAACTAGGGACTTTCTTCTTGCCTGTTGGTCAGTGGACACAAGGTATCCACAGTGCCCTGGTGGCAGCTGTAAGGTCCCTGGCATCCCCTGTGGGCACCAGGGTCTCTGACCTTATGGAACCAAGACTTGCCTTGGTTGAGGATGTAAATGACTCTGGAGCTCTGGGAATTCATATTAACTCCTGAGTCAGCTCCTTTTCCCTAATATGCGAAACACAACCAGAATCCACGAGAAGCTCACCGCAGTATGCAAAGAAATCAAGGCCTTTCTTCCCAAGCAGGGAAGCCACCAAGAGCAGCTGTGGCTCTCACACACGGCTTTCACTTGTTCACTGTCCTCTGTAGGTTGTCATGACAAAGTAGTGACCATTAACCAGCTCCTTTGTCCTTGCAGGCATCATTCCGTCCATACTCGTTAGCACCCAGCACTGGCAAGGGTGTCCCCCTCGTCCCAAGACATTTTCACAGGTCACACCTATGACATCTTCAGCACTTGGGCTGTCACTTTCAGTCAGGGACTCTCCAGGCCCCACATCCAGCCAGGCAGTAGGTGAGCCAGCCTCCAACACCATCTCACAGTCTCTGCTCACACCGAGCCTGGTGTCAGAGTAGGTTCTCTGAGAAGCTGATGCCAAGTGAAATGAAAAAACAAAACAAAACAAAACAAGAAATTTATAGGGGAAAATGCTTGTGAAAGGTGAAGAGGGGCAGCAGGGGCAGGCAGGGAGAGCCTCAGACAGCGAGGCGGCTCTGCCACCCGAGAAGGGATGGTTGAGTGGGAGTGGGAGGAGCCTCCGACTACAGGACGTTCAGAGAAAGTCAGATTCAGGCCATAAGGAGACCCAAGCAAAGAGCATCTGCTGGTGGAGCCCAGCGCTGAGCAGCAGTGGCGGTTCTGGGACCCCTGCTGTATTTGTCTTCAGCTGGGAGCATCGCAGGTGAAGTGTGGCTTGGCACTAAGGCCACAGGGATCCAAAGGTGCAGTGGCTGGAGGCTGTCAGCCAACTGTGCTCCCCAGTGTGGGCTCACTCTCACGGTCACCTCACACCCAAAGAGTGTTGGTACACAGCCCAATGGCCCAAAAAAGCATTGGCACCGCCGTGCCCTACCAGCCATTTTCCCAATCGGGGGTTATCGAGCCTGTAGTGTCCTCACTATGACCATAGCAGCAGTCCACTGGGCTGGGCTCGGCTGGTTCCGTGCACTTTGTGCCTCTGCTCAGATACACTTAGGATCCATGTTCATGCAGAGACAACTTGTTTTCTAATAAGTGACTTCACTGAAAGCAACTGGGAATCAATTTGAGGTTTTTATTGCTGAAAGGTACATCAAAGAATTGTGTTGAGGCCCCCTCCCCACTCCAATCAGTCGTTTTCCCAAAGGAAAGAATGATATGCTTAAGGTTGTCTGCTGAGGACTATTTTATTTAGTGTGGGCAGGATGTAGGAAAACCACCATGGGCAGTGCAGTGCCCTGAGTTAGCAGCAGCTGAGTTCTTACCACCCCCAGGTCCTGGATGGGGAGGGAGACAGAATCATGCATTTTGAGAAGAGTAGGGATCTTCTTAAGAAGAGATAGGACATAGTCTGAGGCAGCAACTTGGGGACACAGCTTAGGGAGAAGGAGCCTGACCCTCTCCTTCTTCCTCTGATCTTCTGGGGCTCCCACTGGCCACACCCAGACAGAACAGACAGGGAGGAAGCCCCTGACCTGGTCCAGCGGGTGAGCTCCCCAGGGCAGAGAAATAATCAGCACACCCCTAATCATGTAAGTGAGGTACGATCCAGGGTCAACACCCACGGCTGAGTAATGGAAGCAAGCAATGATTCATCCTTTATTCATCTACTCAGCAAATATTTTCTCAAGTCAGGACAGTATTAGGTGCTGTGGATACAAAGATGAACAAGTAGTAACTTTGCTTTCTGCTGGGTGAGTTAAGGTCATTGAACAAGTAAAGTGGAGTTGCTATAGATCTGTTGTTCTCAATATCAGGGTCTCCCGTTCCTGATGGATCGTTGAGGTATAAGCTACAGCTACCATTTTGAGTAAGAACCTACCCGTCTTAATGATTGAGAGGTACTGGGAAAGGTCCTTGCTTGTTGAAGCCTGAATCTCATCATTTGAGTTCAGAACTGGGTCTTAAAGAATTTCTTAATTTTTGAGAGTCCCTTATGAAAATGAAGTCCCCACCCCCACCCAGGATGGGTAATTCCTTTTATCCTTGCCTCTCACCCCTGGCTGCTTTTGGGAATCAGAAGCAGAACCTTTAAGACCACAGATGCCTGAGTGGTGCCTGTGGCTTAGTGGGTAGGGTGCTGGTCCCATATACCTAAGGTGGCTGAACCCGGTCCCAGCCAAACTGCAACAAAAAATAGCCAGGCATTGTGGTAGACACCTGTAGTCCCAGTCATTCGGGAGGCTGAGGCAAGAGAATCACCTAAGCCCAGGAGTTGGAGGTTACTGTGAGCTGTGGTGGCACTCTACCCAGGGTTATAAAGTTAGACTCCATCTCTAAAAAAAAAAAAAAAAAAGAACACAGATGCCTGGGCCAATCCCCAAATATTCTCTTTATTTTTATTCTTATTTTTTTGAGACAGAGTCTCACTTTGTCCCCACCAGTAGAGTGCCTTGGCATCACAGCTCACAGCAAGCTCAGGCTTGGTGTGAGCTCTTGGGCTCAAGCAATTCTCTTGCTACAGCCTCCCAAGTAGCTGGGACTACAGGTGCCTTCCATGACTACTGGCTATTTCTTTTAGAGATGAGGTCTCACTCTGGCTCAGGCTGGTCTTGAACTCTTGAACTCAGGCAATCCATCCACCTCAGGCTTCCCGAGTGTTAGGATTACAGGAGTGAGCCACTGCGCCCAGCTCAAATATTCTCTTTGACTGGTCAGTCAGTGGGACCCAGGCTGAGAACCACCAAGCCACCACCTGAAACCTTCATTGCTTGAGTTTGTTGAGAGTCAGCTATGAGTGGAATGTCCCCTGGGTATAGGGGCAGAGTTACCATTGGGAGGGGAAACTGGGAGACCAGAGACCTTTGCACTTTTGTCCATGGGGAGCGCTCTGGATGGAGGAGACTCATGGACCCACAGCAGCACTTGCTGTAATCCCACCGGCATGCAAGGCCAGGTGGGGACCCCTGACTGTCAGAATGAAAATGACTTGGAGGCTGTGCACGGGGGTGCATGAAATTTCGCTTAGGGGGGAGCTGCTCTTTGGCGCAGGACCAGCCTGGAGTGAGGGGAGGAAGGACTCACCCTCAGGTAGCACAAGCACAGGGCTGAGCCCTGTGTCCATTTAGTTTTGAAATTTTACTCATTATGGATGTTTTGCTTTAATTTTGATTTGCATTGAAATATCATGTATCTTAATTACTGAGTTTTCTAGCTCTCCTTTCCATTTTCACCAGAAGCAGTGAAACTCTGCTTACTCTGGCCCTGTTCTGCGAACAGGGAAGTGGCATTTACTGCACTCCACCTGTAAGCTGCGGTGGAGTGCAGTTTACAGCTCTGGGGACAGGCTTCGTTTGGGATGGGACAGACTAGGACTTGAAACTCTGTCTTAGTTGTGTGACCTGGGGCTGATGGCTCACCTCTCTGAACCCCAGTTTCATGCACCTGGGGATAATAAATCCCTATTTGATAGGGCGCCTGTGAAGGTAAAATTCACTAGTTAGTAGGATGTACTTACTTGCAGGGCAGAAGGCAGAACCTAGTCCTAGCCAAGGGCTCCGGGTGACAGTGCCCAGTACCATGGGACACATCTGCTACCTTGCAGGCTGGCAGCACAAGGGCATGGCTGCCTGCATTCCCTGCACCCCACACCCTGCACCCCCGCATCTTCCTTCCTCTTGCTCAGCCCTCGGCTGCCTAGCTCAGCAGCAGACTGTTTTGCTTCTGTTTTTAGGTGTGAGTGATCCTTGGCAGCCACAGCACCACTCCAGGGTCCCCCTTTCATCTGCCGCTGGCCCCTGCCCCTACCCACCCACCTTCTCCTTGGGCTCCACCAGTGTCTTCCTCCCTGGGCATCCATGTCCCTGCAGAGCACAGAAGGCCCCTTTGTCTCTGGCCCACACCTAACTGTGGCACAGCGAGGTGGTGACAGCGTGGCTGGCATGCAGCCAGGCACTTTCAGCAATAACAACATTAGTCATGCCTCTTCCAGAGGTGGCCTCCTAAACCCACAAGGGCCTGGGTGGCCCCAGCTGGAGGGCTCCAGGTAGGTGTTTTTCATTTCCCTTTCATGGTGATTTTTAAATGCCAGGTTGCTTTTTAGTGCCAAAAAGAGACCTTCTGGGTCAGTCTTGGGCCTGCTGCCTGTTGCTATGGCTGGAGGGGACTGTTACCACATTGGCCTCCATAGGACCGGACAC
The DNA here is from genome assembly GCA_963574575.1 of Galagoides demidoff. Taxonomy (NCBI): domain Eukaryota; kingdom Metazoa; phylum Chordata; class Mammalia; order Primates; family Galagidae; genus Galagoides; species Galagoides demidoff. The sequence goes on from CAUYQV010143591.1 coordinate 24,943, forward strand.
TGAGCTAACACCTGTGTGCACTGCAGGGGCTGTGGGCTCCAAGCATGACAATCAGCTGGTTTCCCCAGGCTGGTTAGGAGAACCACCTGAGGCTGTTTCTTCCTTTCCAGAGCAGGATGCTGCCCCATCACCTAGCACTGGTGGCTCTCTTAATTCCCCCTTAGGACATACAGAGGAAAGTAGGGGTTGTGACTGCCAGGGACTATAGCCACTCACCAGACATGCCAGGGTGAAATAGCCCTGCACCTGGAGGCCTCCCCTGGAACAGCTGGAGGGAGGTGTCCCTGGCACTGGAGAACTTCTGCAGTGGGGGTATGGGCACGAGCTGGTGTTAGGGGGTCCTTGTCGATGGGAGACCCTGGCACGGAGCAGCCTCTAGCATTGGCAAACTCTTGATATCAGGGAACCCTCACACAGGGTGGGTCCTTGGCAATCTGAAGCCAGGTTGTTAGTACAACAGAAATTCAGAGCTGACTGAGGTGGGCTTTCCACAAAGATCTGTGTGTTCCTCTCCCCCAGGCATGTGGTAGGATTGCATTTTCTTGTGTTCTTAAACTTGGGCATTTTTTGAGAGGAAGCAACTGTGTTGTTTCTGCATTTGAAAAGCTCCATGCCTTGCTTGCAACAATCTTCCCCTTTGCCATGGTAACTGGCAGTGTTGTAGATAGCAGCCTTCCCCTCCCGTTGCCCCCTCTTATCAGGCCCAGTCCCCAAGTGAGGAGCATGAGGGGTCGTTTGCCCACTTAGGCCCACCCTGACAGCTGTACTGACCAGCCCTCCAGTTCCTTGCAGGCCAGGTGCATAGGCAGGGGAAAGAGCATTGTGTGCCGTCTTGTTGAACCTACAGGGGTTTCTTTGTGAGGGTGCAGCGGGAAGTCTCAGAGGAGCATCCTGAGCCTGCAGCACCCAGGACTGTCTCCCAGCTCATGTCTAACTCAGCTTTAAAAATTCAGATAGAATTTTACTTTTGCCATGAAGTTTTCTATAAATCAGGTAGACATGCTTAGCACATAAAAAGCCAGGACAGGGTGGCACCTGTGGCTCAAAGGAGTAGGGTGCTGGCCCCATATATAGGACGTGGCTGGTTCAAACCTGGCCCCGGCCCCCCAAAAATAACTGTAAAAAAAAAAAAAAGCCAGGACACACAGCTGAATTTGAATTTCAGATGAACAATGCTAAACAATATATAATTTTTTAAATATAAGCAATGCTTATTATATACTTATAAAAAAGAGTGTTATTATCTGAAATTCAAATTGGACTGGGTGTCTATATTTTATGAGGCAACCCTACCTGCAAACCTTTCTTTCTTCTTCTAAATCAGCATGGCAGTTTAACTCTGCTGATCACTTTCTGCCAAGGATTGTAATAATCATGCCTCCATTTTATCTGTCCCGTTACTTTGGGGGCTTCTTGAGGTTACACACATGGATCTGATGCCCTGATGTGTCTCCCACGGCATCGAAACTAGACCACCGCCCGTAGCATTTTTATTAACTCAGTGAAAAAGCTGTTTTTGATGTGGCAGAAGCTTTTAGAGGTGTTCAAAGAAAAAAAAAAAACAGAAGTACACATCAATGGACAGTGGGGTCCTTTCCCACTTTTCAGCTTCCTTCTGAATGGTACCAGAGTCTAGTATTTTACATCTTGCCATGACCACGGTAAAGCAGCTGGAATAAAAAGCCTAACTTCTTTTGTAGGTTGTTCCCATCATTTGCCAGAAGACCCTGTGTTGGAAACTGAGCCAGTGCTTCCAGGGTCCCTGTACCACGCTGGGCAGCTGCTGTGCACACGCTTCTGTCCTGGGGCCGGGAGGCGCTCTGTCTTGGAAAGCAAACATTTCACAGAAGGTCAATGAACCAGGGTCTTCCAGAGCCCCCAGCATTTAGGTGAACTCCCAAGGGGTCCCCATGCTGGCCCTGCTACAAAACTCTGGGAACAAAGCTATAGGTGACCGCCATGGGAGTGGCTAGGTCGGTGTGGCACGTGCCGTCTTGTCTCCTCAGAAACCAGCACTGGGAGCAGACAAGCTTCCTGCATGTTGGATTTCAGCCAGTCCCTGCTTCTTAGAGAAGTGTCAACATCCTGAGAGCAGATGTCCCTCAGTCCTCACTGCCAAGACACCACTTACTGTTTATCCCACTCTCCCTTAGTCTGGGCTCAGGCTGAGAAGTTTCTCTTCGTTCTGCAGTCGCATGGGGCTTCCGTCCCTGCCACATTCTCCCTGCCATCCCAGAAGCCCTCTGTGGGGAAGGCAGAAAACAATTTGATTTTCAGAATCTTATGAAACTTCGGATTACGACTACTGCCAGCAGTAGACGAGGTGCCTTGAACTCAATTCAGAGCTTATACAGCCAGTGAATTTCTCAACATTGCAGTATTTCCCCAGATTGGTCCCAGTTCAGCCCTCTCCCATCTCCATAACAGCCAATATCCCAGGATAAGCAGAGAAAGTCGCCATCACCAGAAGCTGAATAGGGATGCTCTTGGTGTTTCTTTGTGAGGATTTCTTCTGGTGAAGTTTGACGTGTGGCACCTGCATTTAGACCCCAAGATGGGCCCAAATGGATCCTGTAGCCCCCACATCCTTGACACTTAGGCTCATGTGAATGTTTCCTAGTAGCCAATGGCTATTATTCATAAACATACAGGGTGACAATGAGGATACAGAATCCTACACAGAGAACATCGGAAGGAGGGGAACTTTGCTCCGATTATCCATTTATGCCCTTTCTCTCTCTCTCTTGCCCTTGCAATTGCTCTGTGCAAGACAGACAGCAGTGACAATGTTATGCTACATCATGGAATTGGCACAAAGTCAATGTCACGAAGAAATCAGAGAGTCTATTATGCCAAGGACCCAGATGGGCCTGGGGTATCTTCTTCCTGCAGCGCAGCCAACCACCCTCCACACAGATGCTCGGGGGCAGGGGCTTAGAGGAGCCCCATGCTCCCCATGCTGCACAGCAGAGAGAAACCCTGGAGTCTGAGGGTGAGGACGGGGCTGCTCCTGGTGCCCACGGTCTCCCCCGCCCACACACAGTGCCTGGCATGCAACACACACCTCCTTGTATAGTGAGCACATGGATGACGCGGGAGTGAGTGACGTGCCCTTCCCTTAGGCTCACCTTTCCCTAACATGGAGCAGGAATGATTTTGGAACTTCCTGTTTCATAGGGATGTGAGTCCAGAAAAAGCACTGAGGATACCCTTGCCCCATCTGGCACCCTGGACCTCACCTTGACACCAGCTTCCAGTTTTTTTTTTTTATTCTCATTCTGCTCTTGGCATCTGTAGTCGGTCCTTTTCTTTGTCCCAGGTCAGCCCACGCATGGGATGGACCCATCACCCTTAACTTCCTGCAACATGCCCCCGGTCCATTACCACAGGAATTTCTGTGGGAAACTGAGGGAAGGGCAAAAGGCCCACGTCCGATGGTTGCACCAAAGCACACTTCTTACAGCTGCACGTGAGTGTCAGGCTTTCTGCTCTGCAGAATTCTCCTGGTCTTTCCCAACTCCTGGGCCAGCCTCACCCCTGCTCTGCCCCTATGGCTTCCCTTCCAGTTTCTCCCCATCTCAAACTCCTATTCACATGAGGCTTACAATTATCTTTGAAACTGGACATATATGACATATTCTTTTATATGTACACTATCCTGCACTAAAGAAAAATCTTCCCACCTTCTTAAAAGGTGTAGTTCAGTGCTCTTTTGTTTATTTCTGTCTAACCATATCTTTAGAAAATTATCTTCTATTTCAAAGTGGTTTATCTAGGTATTTTGCTAAACACGGCCAGTCCTCCCCTTAAGAGGAATGTCTTAGCATAAGATAAGATAAAATTTCTTAGTAGGGTGGGCTCCACACACTTCTGAGAACTGCCCGAGTCCCACATGGGCAGCATTTGGGGAGTGAGGGGCAGGTGGCCAGAGAGGAAGGTGGCAAAGTGGAGCGGGCCCAGGGAGTGGAGGGCTTTACAGGAAGGTCAAGGCTTCTGCCTCTTACCTTAACTATAAGGGGAGCCAGGAATTTAAGCAGAAGTATGCACAATCAGAGTGGGTCACAGGCTCCCACAGTGAGTTTAGATCTGGGAGACCAGGTAGGAGGGGTGCAGTGGGGTTAGCAGGGTGAGTGGACACCGAAGAGTAGGTGGGTGGTGGGTGGAGAGAAGGGGCCCGGGAGATGTGCCTCGGGTGGCGACTGCAGGAAGCCCTGCCTGCTTAGATGTGGTGTGGCAGGGAGAGCACTGAGACACTGTTGCATTTCTAGCCTGAGCACTATGAGAAGGTCTTGTCACTCTTGGAGATGGAGCACATGGGAAGGAAGCCAGCCACACAGGGCTGTACCCCTGTGAGTGCCCATGTGCCAGTTGCAGAGCAAATTGAACCAGAGTCTTCTTCAGAGCCCAGGGCAAACAACAAACATGTGTCTTGGTTCTGGGTCCTAGGGACTGACAGTCCACCTCTGTGAGTTAAAAATCCCAACCTTGGTCTCTGTGGCCAGGGTGAGCAAGCTCCTTAACTGTGAGCATCACCGTCCTGGGCAAGGACGAAAGCAGAAAAAAGGAAGGAAGGAAAAAGGAAGAGAAGGAAAAAGGAAAGGGCCAGAGAGAATCAAGGCAGAGGAGGGGACGGGGATAGCAAAGGGGAGCAGAGAGGAAGACAGGAGGAGGGATGTGGGATGGAGGCCACTTGCTTTGCTTGCCATAGGGAACCACCCTTGCTTCAGAGTATCCATTCACTCATTCATTAATTCAGGAAGTCTTGCCTGTCACAGGCAGGCTCTGTGCACAGGCTCAGCAGAGGTTCCCAGGTAAACAATCAGACATGGTCCCTCCCCAGGTGGAGTCTACAATCTGCTGAGTGAGGAGAATGATGAACAAATAAATGTGGAATAAATACCTAATTACAAATTGTGATAAAGACTGTGAAGGAAGAATAAAGGTGGCTAGGAGAGAATAACAAGGAGGAACTGAGTTCAGGACGCACATGAGTGAGAGATTGTGCAAGGTGGAGTCAGGAAGGGCTTCTTTAGGGAAGGATGCAAAGCCAGGCTGTGCTAGTCAGAATAGGTGGTAACAACCAATCCCCAAATCTTCATGGCTTAACATAATAAAATTGTACTTTGTACTCACGTAGTTGGTGAGAGTCTGGGCAGCTCTTCAGGGCAGCTGCCCTCCATATGTGGCTCAGTGTCCTGGAGGCTTTGATCTCAGAGCACCTCCATGTTAACTTGTCTTCCTGCAGCACGACGGCAGGGAACAGTGTGAGGAGGAGGAACGCGCTCTGACTCCCAGATCCTCTGCTGGGAGTGACACCTGTCCTTTCCACCACATTTCACCAGCCAAGGCTAACGCTATGCCCTACCTAATTGCAGGGGATCATGAGCCCTAAAGAAGGGCCACTGTGGTGGATGTCTGTAGTCCCAGCTACTTGGGAGGCTGAGGCAAGAGAATCACCTAAACCCAGGAGTTGGAGGTTGCTGTGAGCTGTGATGTTACAGCACTCTACCCAGGGCAATAAAGTGAAACTCTGTCTCTAAAAAAACAAAATAAAAGAAGAAGAAAGAACCAGAAATCCTGGTGAGAACCGGTGATGTCTACCACTACCACCAGGGCATTCCAGGCAGGGGAAGAGCCCAGGAAACGCCGGCAGCTGGAGCACAGTGAGCCCAGGCAAAGGGTGAGAGTAGAGTGAAGAAGTGGTCAAGGTCAGACCCTACACAGGAAGGATTATGAATCTCCTCTAAGTACAACTGAAGGTTTAACACAAGGGTGTGAGTGTGTGTGATTTATAGTTTAAGAAGGTGGTTTGGGTTGTTGTATGGAGAAATGGATGAGGAACCTGTGGCAATAGTCCAGGCCAGCAGTGACCCTAGCGTGGGCCCTGGGCAATAGAGATGGAGAGAAATGGTATAACTGAGGCATATCTTGGGGGTAGAATTGGTAAGGCTGGTGAGGGATTGGAACAGAGAGATGACAGCAAATTTTCTGAATTGAGCAACCTAAGGGATGGCAGGAGCTGTGGGAGAAATAGGTGTGTGCGCACGCATGTGCAGGCCGAGGGGAAGAGCTCTAGGGTGAAGTTTTGTGCAATGCAGTTAGAGACATCTATGAAACACTCCAGTGAGAGTGTCAGGTGGGCAGCTGGTTACAATGCCTGGATCTCAGTGGTGTCAGTATTAGATGAGGTAAAGCCCAACTGCTGTGCTTTCAGAGGAGGCTCTAACATGACAGCCCCAGATTCTCTCACCCACAGGCCTTTCTCTAAGTACAAATATCACTGCCTGTTTTAGAATATAGTGTAGTGATAGGAAGTTGGGGGAACAGTAATGCCAACTACTCAGAAGATGACTGCCACTGGAACGATAGTTTGTTACTCACAGCTCTCAAGAGAAGGAGCCACACCAGGCCATGGGGCACACGTGTGGGCACTGGGAATGGCCAGAGGCAGAGGGAGAGTGTGGCAGGGTGAGCAGGCTCAGGACTGGCTCGTGTGAATGCTTTTGCTGGGCTCTGGGGCATATGAATATTCCTAGTTAGCTGGTACCTGGCCCTGGGGTGATGTGGGCAGGTGAATAGTGGCCTAACAGAGGAAGTGGTTTGGAAAAGGACTCTGGTTTGTTGGTTTACATCTGAAAAGCACGCTTCTGAGTGAGTTAAGATCTCTAGGACTTGGCTAGAGGCCTGGCATGGGCCTTCCCTCCAGGGTCAGCAAATCCACAGATGTCAAAGCATCAGAAAATGAAAAAATGTAGGTAATGAACTTCTGCCCTACTTTTAAAGGCATCTGTAAACTGTACTGTTGAGAGCTATCTTGTCACTCTTATCACCCAACATATTTCTTAGTTATTTGCTCTAAGAGCTATACATCCCCACTTCTTCCCCACCCCCACTTCTCCTATTAGATACCTTTCTTGGCCCCAGTGACTCTATAATGAATTCAGCTTAGACCAAACACATGAGAATGATGAAAAACCCTAAGGTTTATATTTAATTCTAATTTGCTTTTGTGAGAGATGTTATGTTTTCATGATAGAGATGGGTTGCCTGGGAGATACGGTTATCAGGCCAGATATTCAGGTGTCTACAAAGTAATATGCATATTACAAAAAAGTTCTCATACAATGGAGTGATTAGAGAAAGGACCACCTGGATGCAAGAAGATGTTAGTGAGGCCGTCTCCACAGGCACTGAGTGGCCCTGCACATTCTTGCTGCCAGACTGCGGGGCTTACGCATCTCCTGAAGCTGAGCAGTTTCTGAGCTAGTCACACAGACACCTAAGCAGGTCAGGTGTCCACAGCATGACTACCGAGTAACTGCTCACTCCACAGGAAGAGGGGGAAGGGCTTGTCTTCTGCTTGTCATGATATTTGCTGCTCACTCAAAAAGAGCTGGGCATTTGGCCCCAGATTCCTCAGTGGCTGTTGAATCCTCTGAGTGTGCAGTACTCATCTGTTCCTGTCATGCCATGGGCCTAGAAGCAGGACAACTAAAACAAATATGCTAATACTCTGTGAAGTACAGTGCTGTGAGTAATAATGTCTTTCATCTCTGATTCAGGAGTCTTGCATCTTCTGCCAGCATCCCTGAAACTTGTTAGCTTGCAGGTGGGGTAAAATCTCTCATAGGTCTTGACCGAAGACGCCAACTGCAGTTTCAAATATAAATAGCATATCCTACAAAGCATCCATTAGTCCACAGAATAGGGGAACCTTGTGCTTAGGTGAGAGAGACACCTAAGATGAACATTAAATGAACATTAATGGCTGTTTTAACAAAGGAGATCAGCTTCTATTGAAATTGTATCTTAGGCTTTTGGACATTTACATCTGACTACATTCAGCTAAAAGAAAGAACCAAAATGTTGTTAGAACGCTCCCCCTTATAGCATTTCTTGGTGTTATAATATTCCTGGCAAATTGATTATTTGTTTTGAAAAATGAAAACACTATGTTAAGAAGGGGTCACTGGAAAGGGAAACTTAAAATTAGTAATGATCTGTGGTGCGATTCTCCTGAGAGGAAACCATACTTCGCACTAACGGCTGTCTTCCCAGGGAATTCACTGTGAAGCCAGGGTAGATAATCCTTTGAAATTAGTCTCTACCCCAGGGGATGTCTGTTCCTCATTCCTATGGGCAGGCATTGGAGGGAGCAATATGACAGGCGGACTGTAAGGTAGCCCAGGATGAGAGTCCTTTCCTCACCTTCCTGCCTGAGATCATAGTGCTGCTGTCCCTCCATCAGCACCAAGCGTATAACCACAGAGCAGAACACATAAGGCTTTTGTTGTCTTTTGAAGGCTCCGTTCCATCGCACCTGTGTTCAATTTTAGCTTCACCCACTGCCCTTAGCCACACTTCCTGGCATCTCAGTGGGAAATTCATGATTGTGGGAGAAAGACATGCCCCATGTGAAGAGATGAGTCACCCTCTCCCTCAAGAATTTCAGTCTCAAACCTGCCGGTGAATGGGTCTTGATGGAGCTAAGTAGGAGACTGAATATTTTTACAGATGGAGTCATTTTAAATATCTTGGCTGGGGGCCCCCTACCACCAACCAGAACAGGAAGAAACGAAAGTCCTACAAAGCTACACTGTCACCTTTACCTCCTTATTAGAGGTTGGAGTCAAAATGCAAAGAGGACAAGTATTGCTATTCTATAGGGACTCTTAGGACATGACAAATGCCACACGTGCAGCAAAGGCCTTGTAAGGCTGGAAATGCTGGTGTTTGACTGGTGGGCGCCTGCCTCCGTGTGTCTGCCTGGCTGGGGCCCCGTAGTTCCTCTCCTTGCCATCCTGGCTGGCTATGCCTCCATCCCAAAACTCTTCCCCACTCTTTTGCTCAGGGGCTACCTTCTTTGCTTCCTTCTTAGTCACTTTTCCAATTTCTGTGGCTCCATTTCTGTCCTTTTGTCTTTCCCTCTCTCTTTTGGTTGACTATAATCTGGTTGAGTTCTTTGTGCATATATACGCACATGGGATAGACTTTTTTTTTTAATACAATGCAGCGTGCAAAAAGTCTTAAAGTAGCTTGGAAACAAACAGCCTTGATCCACTGTTTTAGATTTAGTATTTTACCTAATCCTATAACAATCCTATCAAGCATTCTTAGACCCATTTTACAGATGAAAAACTGAGGCTCACAGATTTTGAGCAATTCACCCAGGTGAGTTGAGCAACTGTTCACAGGTGGTGAATAGTGGACCCATGGCCACCGCTACTGCTCCCACTCTTGCTCACTTGGGAGTGATGCCTGGCTCAGGAGGCAGAAGGGACTTGTACCTTGAGCAGCAGGGGAGCTTGGACTTTGGAAGCAGCACACTGGGTTTATAACTTGGCACCCTCACTGCCCATGCGTGTGACCTAACCTCTCTGGGGTGAACAACAGTGGATTTCAGGCGCTTGTCGCAAGGATTACCTGAGATAATGGAGCGGAAGTCCTGTGCCTGGCATGTGGTGAAAGTTCCATTAATGCAGCTCTGCAGCCTTCCTGGGACCCTCTCCTTCTCACACCACATATCCAGTCCATCAGCAAGTCCTGTCAACTTACCTTCCCATGTATCCAAACCTGAGAACCCCTCATCACCCCCTCTCGACCTAGGTTTGTTATCATCTTTCGCGAGGTGACTGAGACTTCCCTTTGGCTCCTGGATTCCATTTTTGTCCCCCTCAGCCAGGGCGATCCTCTTAAAGTGTAAGCCATGTCTTGTTCCTCCTGTGTTTGGAACCCTGCAGTGGTGTCTGACCATGTTGTTCAAAGTAAGTAGCAAAGACCTAACAGTGGGACTCTCAGGCCCTACTTCGGCCCTTCTCAAATTGAATGTGCACGTGAGCTGCTGAGGATCCTGGGAGAGGCAGCGCTGACTCCGTGGGTCTGTGGCAGTGTCCAGGCTTCTGCATCAAACTTTGAGATGGGGCCGTGCTGCTTGTCCGAGACCCAGGGACTGCTTTTTTATCTGCATGGCCACCTCTACCTTCTCCCCGTTGATAAACCCAGCCACCTCCACTGGCCTCCATGTGCCTGAATGCACCAGGTAAGCTCTGCCCCAGGGCCTTTGCACCTCTGCTTCTCTCTAGGACATTCTTTCTCTAGGTACCTTCCTCACTTCCTCCAGGAGCTGCCTCCAATGCTAACCTCCCAGCAAAGGCTTGCCCAACATCTGTTCTTAAAATTGAACTTCCACCACCGCCCCGCCCACCGCAACACCCTCAATCTCTGTTCTCTGTCTTATTTTGTCCATAGAATACAACTTCCTAACATCTCATGTTACCATACCTCTGTTGGTTTTTGCCGGTCTTTCACTGCTGGAAAGTAACCTTGCTGAGGTCACTCAGTCTCGTCTCTGTTTTTTGCTGTAGCGTCAGCTCCAACGAGACTGCCTGGCACTTCACAACATCATAGATGCTCATCAGACATATTAGTATTATCATTTTGTTCTTGCTCTTTGGATAGTGCTGGACCAAGCCCCCTCAAAACAGAAAATGAAAAACAAAAAAACAATAACAACATACAAAAAACCCCTTGTGTTGGTACATTTGGGCAGTTATAACAAAATACCAGAGACTAAGTAATTTATAAACAACAGGAAGTTATTTCTGACTGTTCTGGTGGCTCAGAAGTCCAAGATCAAGATGCCAGTAGGTTTGGTGTCTGGTGAGGGCTGTTTCTCACAGATGGCACCTTCATGTGTCCTTATATAACAAAAGGGACGATCAATTTCAAGTCCTTTTATAAAGACACTAATCCCTCCTGACATAATAATCACTTCCTGAAGGTCCCATCTCTTAATTCTATTGAGTTTGGAACTAAATTTCAACATATGAATTTGGGTGGGGGACAAATTCGGTAGTAGCACCCTCTCCCCAAAGAACCCAAGTGGCATGTCCTTGGCCATCTTGGAAGGGGTTCAGTGACTTCTCTGTAAGTTGAATGCACACTGATCTATTTAGTTGTTGTGCATCCTAGGTTGGTTGTTGGTAGCCCTAGAGCAGTGTGGAAGCAGAATGTGGAAAATCAGAGCAGAGACTGTATATGGGAAGATGAATTACAAGGTACCACTGGACTGTCGGGCCCAGCCAGCTCGGTCTTGCACACTGAGCATGTTTTAACCTTCATCGTCTCAGGCTTCATTTCTTTATTCTGTCCCTGGGTTGAACCCCTAGATCAAACCCTAGGTCCAGGTGGCTGAGCCAGGCTGCTCAGAAGGACCCTGAGCTCTTTCTGGTTTCTCCAGGTCTTTGTCCTGAGTTAGGACCCGACTATTGTCAGACCAACATTCTCTGGTCTCTCACTCACAGGCATGTCCCCTAATTAATGCCTTTCCTAAATTTTCCCTATTCCCTTTGTGGTGACTTTTGCTGTCAAGCATTCTTAACTACATATCCTAAAAATTTACAATTAAAGATGATTAGGCTCCCCTAGCACTAATCAGATTGTGTTTACTTTTAATTCTCACTTTAGTGAAACACCTTCCTTTTGTCTTTTTGTCCCATGTCACATCTGAGGTAGATCTATATGGAGACAGCATTCTGATATAAAATTTTCCTGCCTTTATTTCCGTTGGGACGCCTCAGCCACAACATTCTAGCCATAATGCCCAGTGAAAGGAGCTGTCTTTTTCTATTTATGTATTCTGGTAAGAACAATTAACATGAGAACTACCTTCATAACAAATTTGAAGTGCACAATATAGTATGGTTAATTATAGGTACAATGTTGTAGCGAATATCTCTAGAACTTACTTATTTTGCATAACAAGACTTCATATCTGTTGAAAATCAATGTCCTATTTCCACCCCTAGCCCTTTGGTAACACCCTTCCACTCTCTGTTTCTCCGCAGTGGAGTATTTTACATATCTCATAGAAGTAGAATCATGCAGTGTCGTCAGAGGATTTGAATAGACATTTTTCCAAAGAAGACATACAAATGGCCAACAGGTACGTGAAAAAATAATCAACATCCCTAATTATCAGGGAAATGCAAACCACCACCACAGTGAGCCATCACGGCACACCTGTTAGAATGGCTATGCTATTTAAAAAAAAAAAAAAACCTAATGAGTGTTGTTGAGGATGTGAAGAAATTGGAACCCTCATGCACTGTTGGTAGGAATGCAAAGTGGTGCAGCCGTTAAGGAAAACAGTACGGCACTTCCTCAAAAACTTAAAAATAGAACCGCCATATGTCCAGCAATACTACTTCTGGGCATAGATCCAAAAAAATTGAAATCAGAATCTCGAAGAGATATTTGCACACCCATGTTGTGTTAGTCCGTTTTGCGCTGCTGTAGAGGAATACCTGAGGCTGGGTAATTTATAAAGAACAAACTTTTATATGGCTCATGGTTCTGCAGACTGTACAGGAAGCGTCGTGTGAACATCTGTTTCTAGCGAGGGTTTCGGGGAGCTGCCAATCAAGGCAAAGGCAAAGGGGGAGCAGGTGTGTCTCATGGCTGGTCTCTAAAACAACCAGCTCTCCTGTGAACTAATAAAGTGAGAATTCATGGATTATCACAGGGAGGGCACCAAGCCATCCACGACCCGACACCCCCCCACCAGGCCCCACATTCCACACTGGGATCAAATTACAATGTGAGATTTGGAGGGGCCAAACATCCAAACCATTTCAAATGTTCATAGAAGTATTCACAATAGGCAAAATAAGGAAACAACCTAAAATGCCCTTGGACAGGTGATTGGACCAAGAAAATGTGGTATATGCATATAGAAGAATATTATTCATCCCTGAAAAAGAAGGAAACCCTTCTTTTTGCCATAGGGAGCCATTTGAAGGAATGAGATGGGAGCCAAAATATCAGGTGTCACTTTTCAGGTAGCAGCTTCGTGCAGCAGAGAGTAGCCCACCAGGTTCTCTCCCCACTCTGCTCTGGCTGCTCCCATAGCCTGAGTCTCCATCTCCATCTAGGGCTGACATGCTCATAGCTACTTGAATCTGATCTTAGCTGTACAGAAACAATGTAGAATAAGGTCAGACATCGTTTGTTCCCAAGAACATCTTTACATTCTAGATGAAACTATAGAGAAGAGAAGAAATTACGTGAAAAGAACTTGTAACTGCCATTATACCTATTGTTTCAAATGTTTATTTTTTTCTTAATGATAGGACACTGGTCTACCTCAAAGTCCTAGTAAAGGCAAATCTACAAGTAAAATAGCTTTAATTATACTTTTGATTTTACATACCACAGTTTCTCTGGTCCTTACCTCTCCTCCATCAGCCAGAAGTTGTTGCAACATTGAAAGTATGCAGAGAAAAAGAATTTCACTAGACAGGAAGAGATTGAAATTAACTGCCCTTTTAGAGAGTTGAAGAATTATGTCCCAGGAGAGTATCAATAAAGGTCTTAGTTAAAAATGAAGATATTAATTTTGGTTCTAATGGACAGAGAAAGATGTTGGCCTATACCTACCTGTGTGTTTGAATAAAAATGAGTACCCTCCTGGCAGGGACCACAGGGATCTTTATTGCTAGCTTTCCGTGGTAGCAAAGTTTGTGATGAAAAGCTATCCCCCAGCCAGCCCAGAGAGAAGGCTTTTGGAGACACAAACCATCAGTGGCTGGCTTTGAGGGGACCAAGACACCTCAGCTAGGCAGGATGTGGGCGTCTAATCAATCTCGCTCATTCTCAGCGAGCAATTACATGTGCTTTGGCTGATCTTAGCAGCCACTCATTTTTATTTATTTGTCTTTTTTACTTTTAGTTTATTTTTAGGAGATGGGGTCTTGGTTTGTTGCACAGGCTGCCTTCAGCCTCCTGAGTAGCCACGTCTCTTGGCTGCAAATAGTTTTGAATAAATTAAAAGTAAGAATTTATTCAATATATTGAGCACTCTCTGTACCGGGCTGTGTTTTGCTTACCTTGGCTCATTTTAATCTTTCTGTGATGGTCAGTTTTATGTGTAACTAGACTATAACCCAGATATTGAATCAAACCCTAATCTGCGTGTTACTGTGAAAATGTGTCTTGTTGATGTGGCTCACATCTACCATTAGTTGATTTTAAGTAACGATCACCCTCCATAATGTGGGTGGGCCTCACCCATCAGTTGAAAGGCCTTATGAGCAGAAACTGACATTTCCCAGAGAAGAAGAAATTCTGCCCTAAGACTGCAGTATCCACTCCTGCCTGAGTTTCCGGCCTGCTGGCCTGCTCTGCAGAGGGCAGACTTGCCAGTCCCTATAATTATGTGAACCAGTTTCTTAAAACAAATCTCTGAATATATGGGTATATGTAGTGCATGCACAACACATACAAACATATACACCAACACACACATCTCCTGCTGGTTCTGTTTTTCCAGAGAACCCTGATGGATACATCTTTTAACAATTCTACAATCATCTTTCTTCTTGGAATTTGAGTCTCAGAGACATTAGGGAACTTTCCCAAAGTCACACAGCTCAGCAGAGCAATATCTGTCCATTTCCAAAATCTGTGCTTTTAAATACACGGCCTCACCAGGGTAGCTGAAATAAAAGCCCAGCCTGGGAGTTGTGGAGAAGTGAATGCTGATGCAATTGTTAGCTCTGCAGAGATTTGCTAAAGGGTTCCTGGGAGTCTGAGTTCAAGTCTAGGTCTTGATTCTCAGAGAAGCAGCTTCCTCCCAACCTTGACATTGCTAACAAACCCATTGCTGGCCTGCCCCAATGATGGTACCCTCTAAGCTAGTTCTCTGCATTCTAGCCAGCCTAGGCCTCCTGCCCTGTGAGTACCTGGGCTACTGGGCTTTCTGGACACAGCTGCTAGACATGTCACTATGACTGCTTATTAGTCTGTCTTCCACATTTCCTTCCTTCCTTCTTTCCTTTTTTTGAGACAGAATCTCACTCTGTCACCTGGCTAGAATGCCATGGTCTCAGCCCAGCTCGTAACAACCTCAAACTCCTGAGTGATCCTCCTGCCTCAGCCTCCTACTCCCAAGTAGCTGGGTGTCTCTGCATGGCTGTCTAGAGGGCAGAGCCTGGTGTAACCTTGCTGACCAGCTCAGTGGTAGGCACATAGTCCATTTCAGCATCCATGAGAGAGGAAGTCGTGAATGGCTGCAGTGAACATTTCCATTCTGCAGTGTAATTTGAACCGGTCCCCGTCCTCCACTGGGGCGGGGGGAGGGTTTTGCAAAGGGGCCAATAAGTCCTAGACCTAGTTGTAATCCATCTAGAGCTCAGATCTCAGAGGCAGATTAGCTCCCAGTGAATGAATGAACAACCCACTGCCTGTCATCAGTGAAGTGACCAGAGCCTTCCTGGCCAGCACAGCCAGAGAACATGATTGCAGCTCCTGAGTGGTCTTTGCACAGGAAAGCCATGTTCATGCCTGGCCCTAGGAGCGTGTGTGGCAATCCGTGTACTAGAGATGGACTTGCAAAGACCTGTCATTTCACCTACAACAAGAGCAAACCTTTACAAAATGAGCGTTTTAGACGTAAGACTCCATAAACATCCTCAAGACAGGCAGAAACTGGCATTTAGGATACAGTGAGCTGGGCCTGAAAGAGGAAGTGCGAGCTGGATGTGTACCGCATGAATTTCAGGCTGTCACTCCGAGACCGCTGGGGAATTCTCACAGAGCGGAGTGATCTGGTGTAACCGGTAAAGTCACGATAGAGTAAGAAGAATCCTGGCTTGAGATTAGATGGAGATTTCCTGGCGTGTCCCGAAACTCTCCAGGCCTTAACTTAATTATCAGGATGATGGGTCATGGGGGAGACATCCCTGGATTAAGATACGATTGCCTCAGACCTCCACTTCAGCTTGTATGTCCAGGGTCCTTGCTGAGTCTGTGCAAAGCCCTGGAGGCTTCGCGGTCGGCTTTCTCTTTCTCTTCCTTCCCGTGGGTGCCGCCTCCCTTTCACTGGGCACCAAACTCAGCATCTTTGGTGGTTTCCCCCATGGAATCCACTTATCCTTGCAAGGAGCTGTAAACCACAGTACCGATCGTGGTGAGAGCGTGTCGGGGTCCACAGCCGGTCCCCAGATGCCGCGGGACCTCTGCACACCACACCCTCACACCGATGCCGCCTCCCCGTCCTTCAGTCTCCAGCCCCCCAGCTGAGACCGTGGGGCAGCTGATGTGCCCAAGTGGCCGGGGCTCCGCCCTGCAGCAGGAGACCTCCCCGCCGCCCTTTCACAGTACACCCGGGGTGGGGCTCTGGGACCCTGCTCTTTGCGAGCTGGTGTAGTCCAGAGGGTTTACCTAAACAATCAGTCCTCAGAGATGCTGACCACAAGACAAATCTTGCGTCCAACTCCAGGCCACGTGGAGGAGCCACGCTGGGCCAGTTCCCCCTCTCCCACAGTGGGTTTTCTCTCCAAGGTTCTTCAGTGTCTTGGTGACCACACTCGTGGCTGTGGTCCTGTTCCCTACACATGCTGGGTGAATCCCAACCCCAGACTGGGTACATCTCAAGGGCGAGCAGGGGACCTACTGAAAAGTAGCAAGAGAGCACACAGGTGCAGGAAAGCGACCAGCCTTGTGACTTCAGGTAATCAGCTTACTTTGCTAAGCCTCAGTTTCTACGGCAGATGGCCTCGAGGTAACGTCTTCCATTTCTTCTACAGGTCGTGTGAAGCTCAAGTGAGCTAACGTTTTGTGAATGGACATACTTTATTTCACAATCTTCACATCGGGCAACACAAACACACAAAACAGAATCTACCCTTGCATTTTCGGAGTTGAGATGAGAGTATATTAAGGATGGGTTCCATTTTTAATGAGGGTGATTGGAATACAATTCTAAACTGCTCACCTAAGCCAGAAGCGGAAATCATTCCTTAACGTAGTCAGTGCTTGGTCAGATTCTCATCTAAAAAGTGTTTCAACAGTGTGACTGAGTTTTAGGTGGTTTTTTTAACTTCAAAATGACACAGAACTGGCATTAAGCTTCTGCATCTTTCTTCTACAGTACCAACCACCTTCCTTTCTGCACTTGGTCTGCCTGAATGTCCAGGGGACAGTGTCCCTGCAGGCAGCCACATGGTCAACCACTTCATCAACTTGTGTAACTTAGCAAGAAGACTGACAGCAGGTTTGGGGAGCTTCCTTCTGAACTGGGGAGACCACTCTGCCGTCCAGTGACACCCACACATGCTGCTTCCTTTTCTGAGATTTCTCAGCCACACAGGTCTGGTCCCTTGAGATTCCCTTAGCACTGTCTGTAGCCCCAAGCACCATGGTTCTTCCTGTGTCCATTCTTTATCTTTGGTATGTTGTGTTCCCTCTGCTCTTCAGATGGGAAATGACATTTGGTTTAGTTGTCTGGAGTGTGGGATGTTGTTTAGACATCCACACAGAATAGAAAGATATAATATTATCTATGAAAGGGATGATTATGAAGTTTGAAAACTCACCCTAGAAAAACTCAGCAAATTAAAGAGGCTGAATATCACTACAGTCACCTTTGAAGTACTCCCCTGGGAAGCTGTACACCCATACCAGTGACTAGTCCACCCTTCAAAGCAATTGTGCAACTCTTTTCCTGGGTACCGCTGAGTTGGATTTCCTTTGGATGCAAATTTGCAGACCAAGCCTGCACCTCTGACTGCTTAGCTTACCTGCTCAGGAGGAAATTTCCACCTGCCTGGTTCAGGTTTTCTCACAAGGCTGCCCTCAAGGAACTGTGGTCTCATCTGAAGGTTCTTCTGGGGAGGATCTGTTTCCACACTCATGCATGTGGCTGTCCAACTAGCAGTTGGCTGGAGACTGCCCTCAGTTCCTTGCCAGATGGGCCTCTCCACAGGGAGCTCACAGTGGGACAGCTGTCTCCATTAGAGTGAGCCAGTGAGAACACTGGAGAGGGCCAGAAGGCAGAAACCTGATTTCAGAAGCTATCCAACCTACACTCAAGAAGCAGTGTGAACACCAGGCAGTAGGAGTAAGGGTCACTGCGGGGGTGTCATCCTGGGGCTGGCCCAGCACAGTGTGCAAGCTAGAACTCTGGCTGGGCTTCACCTGAAGATATCACAAGAGGGGATGATGTCTAGAGAGAAGCACAGAGGCCTGAACCCCTGGACTGCCAGCCATTAGGGATTGGAATCGGGAAGGAACAAAAGGGTAAAAGGAGGAGGTGGGTCAGGGAGGTCTGATAGGGATGGGCCAAGACTGATTAGAAATGAACACTCAAAAGTGGAAATGGAACTGAAGGGATTGTGAAATGGGGACACAATATCACCTTTGCACATTTTGTCCTTAAAAAGGTTGTTCACTAAAAAGAGGGGCTCTTTTCCAATGCTCAACTCAGCATACCCCCTCCTTCCTCTCCCTCACCCTGACAAATTAAACATGAAAGACCATGTGGTCATCCTGTCCTCCTGTGTCTCCTGTTAAGTTAAGGCTGCTGGAGGAATCCTAAACACCCATGAAATGGGGCAGAACCTGGAAGCAGGGGCAGGTGGTACAAGCCAGGTGGCATCTGCAGAGAGGCAGGTTGGCTGCTCCAGTGTTGAGCTGCAACAGACAGAGCCCGCTGAGTCAGCAGCAGCGCCCTGCAGGAGCAGACAGTCTCACTTTGCTGTGAGTCCCCCTAGAGCTGAGCCCCCAACCAGGCAGTCAAATGAGAAAAGGTGCAATTAGGCAAACAGATGCAAAGAAAAGGAGTGCTAGCAACATCAGGGCAGTGAATCAGCTGCCCTATGTGGTCTGTTTCCTGCCTGCCAGGGCATCCTCTGGCTCAGTATGCTGGGCATTCATTCATTTACTCATTCTATAAATATTTTTGGAGCACCTTCTGTGCTTCTGGTCTGAGGTAGCTGCAGGAATGGTGTGGTAAGCAGAAGCCCACAGTGGATTAATCCTCCAGGAACTTACAGTCTAGAAGAGAAGGCAGATGGGAACCACAGTCAAACATAAACATTAGAGTGGTGGTGACTGATGAAGACTCTTTCTTTGAGCAAACTTCAGTCAGGTTCCTCTGAGCCCCATTTGAGCTTGGCGCCTATCTTGCCCTTGCTAGACCTGCATCACTCAGTCTTTGCAAGAATCCTAATAGATCAGTTTAGCAACAATGTCCCCACCCTTGATCTCTGATCACTCTCCATATCTGATCAAATGTTTCATTCCCTACCCTTGACCTCTGGTCACCCTAGCCTGCCTTGAGCAAACATCTTATAAAGTTTAACAAGAATCCCCCTACCCTGATATCTCCTTTCAGTGATTTTCTAAGCACAGATTCCTTCACCATGCTCATTGGCTACGAAGTCCCACTTATCCTTACGGTACTTGGGGTTGCATTCCATCTCCCTCCCCTGCTGCAATAATTCTGGCACCTATTGCAATAGTCCTGGATAAGGCCTTTCTTACGATTTTAACACGTGTCAGAACAATTTTTCCTCTCTCTGTTGTAAAGGTGAAATACCTGATACTGTGGAAGCAAATGAGGAGATGTGACTTATTGGTGAGGCCAGAAAAGGCTGGCTTGAGGGGATGATGCTGGAGATGAGAGCTAACATTTTAAGGTGGAAGGGAAGTTACAGATGACCCAAAACTTAGAAATAAGGCAAAAGGATGACCATGTCAACTTTGAGTGTCACACTAGAACTGTCTGAGAATTGTCTAAGAGGGCAATGCAAAGATGGTCTAGTTCTCTAGGGGAGTATACCTTGATTGAAATGCACTTAACTGTTAAGTAGGGCTCAAACTGTGTGGTTGCCTCTGCTTGTCTCGGAGGCAGGGCTGTGCACTCTTCCTGCAGGTACGAGTGTCTCTATTCCTTGCAATCTAAAAAAAGCTGACAAAAGGGTTCCTGAAATGACTTGTATCTACTTCTCCTACCTTTTCTTCTAAATATTTCTTAGATGCTTCAGCCACATGGGCTACCGTTTCATTCTTGTATATTCCTGTTCTCTGTACCTAGTTAATACAAGTTGTCCCTATGGGAATGCCCTCCCTTCTCTCTTGTTGGCTAAACTACTGTTCCTTCTAGGACTGACTCATGTTGCACCTCTGTTGTGATGACTTCGCCATCCTGGGCAACTGTGCCCTTGTCTGAATTCCTGTCTCGTCTACTACCTGGGACACATATAGGACAGTCACCTTACATGAGTCAGTGTTCACTTGCCAATATTCAGAAACTATCTTTCTCTAAGACTTTATGTTCTCTTGGTTTAGGAACCAACTTTTTTATTTTGTGTGAAGATAAGAGACATTTGATACTAAAACACAGTTTCAAAATCCTCCTCCTCGTGGAATTGGGAGTATAAAATTCTCAGATGGAAGGACAGTCGTTGCCTTTTGAGCTACGGCCTTGGCAAGCAGAGGGAGATACAAGGTTTCCACTCACCTCTAGTCTAGGCTTGGCCCTTTTGGGAGGTTGTATCAGTCTGCCCCAACTTTCCTGAATAGAGAGCCACATTCATTTCCCGATGTTTCATGATACTTGGGAAGATTTAATTTTCTTTAATTTGCTGTCAGGCCTGGAAGAGATGGTAAAAAGCAACTGAAAGAAATGAGGAAGGTACCCAGAAGGGGGCTAGGCCACCAGGTGGGATATAGGGAACTATTTCCTCTGCAGGTACTGGCATTGGAGGGTAGGAGGCTTGAAAATCAAATATGTATGTCATAGTTTGGTTCTGGGCTTAACTGTTTATAATAAAAACATTTGACTTAACTTCCACAGACTCAAATCCATAATATTAATGTTGATACGTTTCAGGCCACTTTCCTTTTAGTCCCCAGAGAAGTTCTTTGCAAAAAGCATGAGAGGTGGAACCATATAGTTCTGGGATCATCTTTAATCTGAGGCATCACGTTTACAGTTTGAGCTAGGCAAGTAATTCAGATACTAAAATCCAAGCCCTAAATCTACTTTTTAAGCGACAAACTAATTATTTGCATTCAAATCGGCGTACTGTGTCTCTTTAAATGGTCTTTCCATTCTCCATGCATGCTGTAATCAGCAGATGGCCTTACCTTCCCCCACAACCCCTCTTTAACAGACCCTTCTAATAGCTAATATCCTGCAGTGACCAGAGCCATTAGAAGAATTAGGCCATTACTATCCTGGCCAGCAAACACATAATGCTCACAGGGATTGCCTTTTTTTCCCCTCTAGTTGTTGTTTTTATGGATGAATTGGAGCCCAATGGTGGGTTGAAGAATAAAAATGAGGAAGGGGGTGGTGGTGTATGGTCACTCTTTTCAAGGACACCGCCCAGACAGCCTTAGGATTTGAGATCCTAACAATTCCTTTGTTAGAATAATAGCAGATATCAGCTTTGTGGCCAGAGCGAGCTCTGAAAGGACACAGGCAGAACGCAAACCTCTGTCCCTCGTTTCCACAATTTCTAATACTCATCCTTTCCAGAGCACCACTGCAAATCGTTCTGTGCTCTGCGGGTTCACACAGGCCTGTTTGTGCTGTAATTGACAAGCAACCAGCAACCCAACCCACAGCCACGTTGCAGGGCTCGGGAACGCTCTGAAACACTGCCACCCAGTGGCATTTCTGAGGCATAACAGCACACAGCAAGAGAGCGAAACCCAGTTTCACAAGCCAAAGGTTGGAGGGGGCAGGGCAGGGGCGGTACAAAAGTGCTACCAGAATGTGATTCCCGGCTACAAAAAAGCACGCTCTGGGGTACAAAGGCAGGTAGCTAGTTCGCACACAGCTAAATAGGGCAAGTGACAGAAACACAGGGAAAGATGGCTGGAATATACAGAGAGGAATAAAGAAATGTAACGAGAGAGTCTGCTGAGCAGTCTCTTTCCCAAATGGAAGAAATAGGCACTTTGCTAATTGAGAGCTGGAGAGAGATGACCAAAGATGAGTCAATGGAACTCTTTTTTTGGAATCTGCCTCAAAGTGGATGACTCAGCCTCTCACATGTCTGGGTTCTTGCGGATCCTTGGGCTTTATTGACTTGGGGGAAGTCACTATGCCTAAGTTTCTTGACCCAAAGGGGCTGAGCTGTTCTGCTAAAGCTTCTTTCAGCCCTAATAGTGCATGAATTTGTTATCTGAACATCTGAGTGAACAAGAAATGCAGAAATACAGGAAACGCAGGCAATCCTTAAATCACTTGTGTTTAACTTCCAAGTGCTGTAAGTGAGAACCTAAAGAAATGCATCCATTTTCACCACTGGGATGCAGTGCACTGGGATGGTGCACTGCACGGATCCCCTCAGGGCGTGGGTGAGTCTCAGAAAGAACCTGCCATGTCACCTTTCAGCATTGGCAGAAGAGGGCCAGCTTACTGAGGTCTAGATCCTGTCATCGCTTTCAGTGTGTGGGGGAGGGGTTGAGAGGGAATCGGGCTCCATTAAAATGGAATCTAAAGCAGAAGCTAATGGGGTAGTAGTTTAATAGGTCACCCTCTTTAATAATATGTTCATTTTAAACATAGAGGGCAAGTAATTCCAAAGAAATTAGATCCTGCTGCTTGACTGTAAGAATCCAGGCAGGTGGTAAGGGAAATTCGTTTCCTGGGTCCTCTAATCTTATCTGATAGTTCTTGTCTGGCCTCTGTCCCTAATTTTCTTGGGAAAAAAGCACATGTGATCACTCTTTTAAAGACCGTTAGACTCATATTCCTATCCAAGGTCTGAAAGATTTGGGCTCAGACTCCACTTGAAGAAACCCAGGTTGTATTCCCCCAGCATTTAGGGTTTGATGGTTTCTGCTTATCTAAAGCGCTCACATTGCAAATATGAGCAGCAGGGCTGGGGATTTAAATTCTGTCTTGATGGGAATTTGAACTGAAATACTCTGCCCACTGCCACTCTATAAGCTGGGAATCATCAAGCTAGCTACAAATACCTCGAGGGGTCCTTGCAGTTGCTCAACATAAATCAGCAAAATGACAGGCAATTGACTTTGAAGACAGCGCTCACATGGCTGAGTGACTGGAGCTGCTGGAAGCAGATGAGGGCATTTTCCTGTAAACATGATCGTGATTAGCACCAAAGTAAATAGCGAGCTGGGCTCTGTCTGTCAGGCTCCAGCCTGCTCTGGATTTTTCATTATGCAGAGATGGACATCTGATGTAGTGCAGCAAAGTTGGCACTTCTAAGAAATAAGTTGATATTTCAACACCTGGTGAGTACTTCTGATTTCCCTAGAACAGTGCTTTTCAATTTTTTTTTTTTAATCTCACGGCACACTTGAACCTATAGTTAAGCTTCTGTGGAACACTTAAATTATGTTGATCAAAAAACAAGAATAAAAAAGGAGTATACTTACTGTGCTTTCAACTTCTTTTGAAAATAATTTAATTAATGATCTTTAAAAATTTTGAGGCACATTGGCTGAAAATCAGTGCCCTAGAAGGTAAGCAAGAAGGAAACTTGGTTTTGCTGTGCCTTCCTGGAGAGTTAAACAGGAGCCTGGTGATCAGATCCTTCAATGCAAGAGCAGTTCAACTTGTAGTCCATGCTGTGACGCTGTCCAACAAAGTCTGGCATAGCTCAGATTTTGGCTAAGGGCAAGGTGCACATTTGAAAGGTTGACTTTACCAGCATCATCTGAGGTCATCAACTCACATTCCCTAACAGGGAAGAGGAAGGTAATATCAGTAGTTAGCTGGCAGGAAGGGCTAAGGCCAAGTGGAGCATGCAGGCCCTGTCCAAAGAGGCAGGCTGACCCGGCTCTAGCAGGGACTATTGCCAACTGGGACACAGAGCCTTGGATTATTTTAGCAACTAGTTTTTCCAAAGAAGCTAGAAATCAAGATCTTCATGTGAAACACTAGGTGCGCCAAGTCAAATATGCCTACAAACCAAAGGCATCCAGCCTGTTTGAACCTGGTATTGGGCTACCTTCGTGTGAGATGCCTCCACACTCACTCCAGCTTTACCAGATCTCTGAGCCATTTAAAGAGATTTCCAGAGAGAGTGAGAGCTTGCATAGATTCCATCAGCAAGGTAGTGCAAAATCTATCAGCTCTTCAGACCCAAAAGGTTTTTTTTTTTTTATTTCTAATTTAGATCTTTCATGCTACAACATAAACCACTTCTTTCTATTCTCAATCAATAGAAATGAATCAATGGAAATGAGCAACTGCTCATCATTGCTGCAATAATCATAACTCGCACCAGAATTTTAAACTCAATTGACATTTAACAGAGGAATCCCTGTTAAACACACCCACCCACCCCCACACACATACCCCAATCCCTCAGAGGTAGCTTCTGCAATAGAGAAATGAGAAAAGTCATGGCTGTGGTGGGCCTAGGTCACTACCCGGTTTGAACCTCAGTTTGCTTCTTTATGAAATGGGTTATATCCACCTCATGGGTCCTGTTCTGTGAGGAGTGGGTAATGGCTGAATGTGAGAAGATATATGTCTGGGGTCAGCCTGTCTGGGTGTGAATCCCAACACCACTCTGTACTCCTTGTGTGACTTTGGGCAAGTTTCTTAACCTCTCTAAATCTTGGTGTCCTCATTTTTAAGATCGAGATTAAAATAGTACATGTTCTGTAGTGTTGTGATGAAGAATAAGTGGCATGCTCTACATCAAGTACCAGGCTCAGGATCCAGCCCTCACTTGGTCTTCAGGGGCTGGACAGGAGGGGAGGAAGTCGTTGCTCTCATCCCAAGGTTCTAGGATGGAAGAGCCATTAATCAAGATGGGTGATACTCGAGAAAGAACAGGGCTGGGAGACAGGTGATTTGTGGAATTTAGGACACATGTGAACTGAATTAATGTCACCTCAAAAATCTGAGAAAGAGAGGTGCAGTGAGAAGTTGAACTGTGGCTTTCGATTCTTGGCAGGAGACAGTCTCAGTTTATAAGTAGCTATGGCTGCTGTGCAGGCAAGAGGTTGCCCAGAGACAGCTCAGGTTAAGAGCAGAAGAAACCTCAAGAGACCTGAGGCCCCCAAACCAGAGGTTGGATGTAAGACTGCAAAGGAAACTGAGATGGTTCATCTGGAGGGGTAGAGAGAAGACCTGAAGAAAGAAGCTGCCTGGAAACCCATGGAGAAATGGAAGTTATGGCCCCGTCTTCCAGAGCTTTAGTCTGATGAAGGAGCCAAAACAGAAACACAAGCAACGACCAAAGGACTTTTTTTCTCAAGACAAAATACCAAAGAGGACAAACTAGAGCAACCCTAAGTACTGTGGACATACGGCAGGATTTCAGAGAGAAGGAGACCTGGAGGCAGGTGCGGGGAGAAGATATATTTGAGCTGGTTTTCCAGGAAGGGACAGAACTGGGTGGGCCAGAAGCAGGGAAGTGGGCATCTAGGTCAGAGTGAGCTGGGGATCAAGACCAGACAGGAGCAAGTCCCATTCAGACAGATGCAATGAGGCAAAATTGTTGAGACGTTTTGCTCTCTGGGAGCAAATAGTTTTCTAAATAGGGACTTTCTTCTCCTGTTGAATCTACTTTTCCTTTAAAAATTTCCTTTAGGATGGGATCTATTCCTCAGGTCCTCTATCACTTTCCAAGGCCATTCCTCCGCCCTCTTCCCTCTGCGTGGGTAATCTGCACTGGTGCACATCTCCAGTCAGAGGCAGACACTCGCACTCCAGCCTGGTTTGTATTTCTCAGGGAGCCAGGAGGGATGGAAGAGGCATGGAATCCCAATGCAGGGCCTGGTTTTGAGCCATTGACAGTTGCTAGTGGTGCTATCCGCAAATCATGGCATTCCTCTGTGGTTACATGCTCTTTAGGCGTTTTTTGAGTTTGTGGAGAAGCATGCTATATGAGATCACCTAGGTGAGGTCATCTGGGAACATGGACACACCAAAGGCAGTAGTAGCAGAGGTTTGGGGCACTCGTATGGCTCAGAGGTCCACAGTGGAGTGACCTACTGGGGGCTTTGGTGGGTATGGAGTCAGAGGCACTCTTGATCTTGTAGGAGGTGGAGTCAGGGGCATTTGTGGATGGAGTCAGGGGCTCTGTGGGGGCAGTCAGGGGCTCTTGGGAGGGGAGTCAGGTCCTCTGGGGAGTGGAGTCAGAGTCAGGAGCTCTGTGGGGTGGAGTCAGGGGCTCTGAGGGTGGAGTCAAGGGCTCTGAGGGTGGAGTTAGAGGCACTGAGGGGTAGAGTCAGGGTCTCTGTGCGTGAAGTCAGAGGCACTGAGGATGGAGTCAGGCACTGGGGTGGAATCACAGCACTTGTGGATGGAGTTAGGGCCTCTGTGGGGTGGAGTCAGGGGCTCTGAGGGCGGAGTGAGAGCCTCTGTGGAATGGAGTCAGAGGCACTGGGGTGGAGTCACTGGCATTTGTGGTTGGAGTCAGGGCCTCTGTCAGGGGAGTCAGAGGAACTGAGGGGTAGAGTCAGGGTCTCTGTGGAGCTAAGTCAGGAACAGCATGGGTGGAGTGACCTTGTGCTCCAGGATGGGGTCTGCTTGCTGCCTGCTGAGCATTCTGGAGATTGCAATGAGAATCAAAGGCTCTTGTCCAGGAAGTAGAAGCATTTCTCCACCTGTTATCTCTGATAGCACAGGCTACAAAGGGTGGAGGAGGAGGTGAGTATGTTGCAGGAAAAAGGCGAATGAAAACAGACACTTACACCAACAATATGGAGGAAGGAACCTTTAATTGCCAGAACTCAGGTGCCTCAAGGTGTGAAATGCTGAGTTCCAAGGAAACAGTTTTTCCAAACTCTTTCAACTCTTTTTCTTCCCTCAGTATCAGCTGTATAGTTCCAGTTACAACCAAGGGTACAAGGAGTTAATGGTTATATTTCTCAAGAAACCAGGGTGCTGTTATTTGTCACATACTTTTTCCAAGGTTATTTTAGTTCAGTGTAAAGTTTGTTCTTATCTTTAGAGGAGGAATTCTTCTGCAGCTGCCTGCTGCTTTCTCAGGATCACTAAGAAGTATAAGATTTATTTCTCCTTCCTCAGGGAGGGCGGCCTCGGGTTCTGAGAGGACAGCGGGAAGCTTGGCATCTCAGTATATTGCTCCTGGAATCTCAGGGGACCTGAAGAAAACCCTAGAAGACAGAGGAATTGTGGATGCTGGACCCTGGAGATGGATGGAGGGATGCTCGGGTGGAAGGAGATCCTGGGAACTGAAGACAGAGATGTTTCAGAAGGCAAATGATGCGTCAGAAGAGTAGTTGTGTTTTGCTAAAAGGGGCCCACAGGACAGTGCTGGCGGCTGAGGGCAGGTGAGCGTGAGCTCCACAGCCTGCAGCCTGCTCTGACCCTTGTTCTTCCCTTTGGGCAATGGGACCAGTCCTCCTCCCCTGTGGAGATAGGAGACAGGGCGGTGTGACAGGAGCCTGCCTGTGCTAGGCAGCCCAAGTTCTTTCCCGGTTCTAGGGAGGTTCCGGCTGGTGATGCCTCAGAACTGGCATCTCTTTCTTTACTCCCTGTGGCTCCCTTTGAACTTGAACTATGCAAAACCCTATTAACAGTAAAAAAGCAAAAGAAACAGATGCTGCAGAGGGCAGGGACAGGCTGACTCGGAACCTTAGGAGGCACCGCCTTTGTTTCTGCACCTTCACTCTCCTCTCCCACAGAAAACTGCTCAGGACCAGCGTCAGCTCCAAGTTCCAACAGGAAAATATAGCAGTGCACAATATGTTGTTTTGGCAGAAAGCTATGAATTTTAGCATGGAATGTCTGTCACAGGGCCCATCCAATTAACTCACTTGTCGAGAAATCAGAATAAATAGTTTGGAGGAGGCGACTGCGGCTTTTGCTCAGACCTTTATTTCTTATTTGTTTTCACAGCTAAGCAGGTCTGCAGTCACCAGGAAGTATATTTAGGGCAGAGAGGGAAAGAATACACGGCTTCAGTTTGGTTTTTCCCATGTAGGGAAGAAAGGGGGTGATTTCTATGCATTTTGTATGAGGGAATTCTGGTGAGCTTCTGTTTTAAGAACATATTCTGGAGACAGCCCTGGCAAACTCCCCTGAACCTCAGGCTTGGTGCTGTTGTTGAGACTGAGATAGGGACACGCCTGATGGGGAAGTTTCTCGTCCTCCTTAGGTTTTGCATGAGGGGAGGTGAGCCTGGCGGTGTCTGGTGAGTGGGTGAACATCCCAGCCTGACTCCCACATCTGAGGCCTGGGACAAGCTTCCTGACAGGAAGGGCACCAGGTGCTCTGGTTTAGAAGAGGCACCTGGCACACGGGGTGCTGGCATGGCCCCCAGGAAAACCTTGGCATCTGTGTCAACTCTGTGCAAGAGATCCCTGCTGCGTGGCTGAGGCCTTTGGGAAAAAAGCACCCCGGATATGCAGCAAGAGGGTTTCTTCATAAGGGCGCTGGTGATGGCTGCGTTCACCTCTGTGGGTTTCTAGGGGCAGGAGCTCACTGCAGCCCTGGATAGGGTCTTTTCCAGCAACTCAAATGGCCTGTTACGATTTTAGAGGCATTCAGCAGATAAAACTCTGTGTAGGGAACGACTCCTTGCTTCGGGGAGTCATCTCGTAGCTCTTACTGCAGTGGAGGTGAAACCCAAAGCTATTTTACACTCAGCCCACATTCCCGAGTTTTGCAGGAATCTAGTGTGAGCTGCCAGGTGGACGGCCAGGAAAAACTTGCCCCACAGCACCTGCACACCTTTTTCCAGCCTGGTGCTTCTGCAAACTGCCCTCCCTCAAATCCCAAGGGCCGCCGGCCTCCCTTGTTAAGTATTCACAGAGCTGGAGGTTTTACGTCAATATTTCTCCAATAGTGGTAGGAGACCCTGAACCAAGGCAAAAGCATTTTTTGACCTTTGCTCGCAGGCACAAAGTGCCCATCAATAACCAGGCCCTGGATGAAGGGAAGGGCACCATCCCATAGCTTGCTGTCCACACACCCGCCTGTCAGTCAGGAGTCAAAGACCCATTCTTCCAGGGCTGAGACTAAGTTTGCCTTTGTGCTCCTGGCTGCTTCCATTTCAAAGGCTTCACCAGCAAATCGGGTGAGTCATTCCTGGAACCTTCAGGAGTCTCCATGGTGACGGGTTGAGTGGGCCTGAGGGAAGCTGCATTCACTCCACTTCCCCACAAGTTCCTCTCTTCTGATTTTTTTCTTCGTTTTCAATAGAGATCGAGGCTGAGGCTGGAGCTTTTTTTTGTTTTTTAAACAAATCACAAAATGAGAACTCCCTAAGCTCTTTTTCTATTCTACCAAAAACCCATTGTCTCTCTCTATACAGGGTGGCCATAAAGTTCATATGCAATTTAAAGCACACCTGAAATTTATGGCCCCCTTTACATATGTATATTCTAGTATTTACCTGTCACTGCTGAGACCAGAAAAAAAAACAACACAACCGCCATGCATTTGCTTTTTTCTCCCCTTTTTTGCAAATGTTACAAGAAGGGACCTGGTTTTCTTGTTTTCCTCAGTGAAAAGATGAAAAAGCTCTGGGTGAGCTGCTGTAGTGTGGAGCAGAGCTGACACAGCATCAGCCTCCCTTAGGGTGGGAGGCCTGTCTAACCTACAGGGCACCCAGCCAGGGTCTACAAGGAGTCTGGAAATGTTTCCAATCACGGCTGGCAGAGCAGGGTCTAGTCTTATAATCTCAACTATTCCTGTACACAGATCCGTTCTTCATTCTGTAACAATCAGGAAAAGCAGAGGGAATGAGCATTCACAATTTCATTTTGGTTGTGGGAATCTGAGCAGGAATCTAGAGCATTTTCCATATGAGGCTAAATATTAGAATTTGAAGGCAATATAATGTGAACTGATGCACAGCACTACATTTGTGTAATCTTTTGGGGGGTGTACAAATCCTGTGTCCTCGTTCATAATGGCATGTTGCCCAAAAGCTCCCACATCAGTGGTTGGTAATGACTTGATAGTAACATTGAAACTGGAATTCTGCTGACTCTGTTATTCCTTTAGGTTACTGATGGAAAAGAAGCCAATCTCTGTAAAATAATTTGAAGAAGTTTATTCTGAGCTGAATGTGAGGACCATGGTTTGGAGCCACACCCAAGAAGCCTTGAGCAAGTGGACTTACTGTGGTTGGGTTATGTTTTAGTTTTACACATTTCGGGGAGACAAGAATTACTCGTAAGGTCATAAATCAATACACGGAAAGTATGTATTGGTTTGGACCCAAAAGGTAGAACATCTTGAAGCTGGGGTTTAACAGGTTATGAGAGAGTATACCCAGGTAAAGTAAGGTCTGAAAGAACAAAAGGCTTCTCACAGAAGCCCAAGGACACTCCTACAAAGTTCTCTCTGAAGCCCAAGGACACTCCTACAAAGTTCTCTCTGTCGTGACTCAGCTCTTAAGAATTTGTAGATACTTAACGTCCTGGAACCTTGAAACTAACGCTTGGTTCCACTTCTGTAAATCCTGCACCTACCTTCCTGTTCACACTTTCCTGTGCATGTTTTAAAATCTCCAGTGAGGGGCAATATGGTAATTCCTTTGTCTGACTTCTCATGAGTCCCATAAGAGGACAAGGACAGAACTGATCAGGAAGCTTGGTCAGTTTTGGACTCAGTCTGCCTTGGTTCCCCTGGCTGAAATAAAGTCTGTATTCCATATGTCAGTGTTCAGGTGATTCTTTCCACCAGGCCCTTGTCTTCCCACAACATTTCTAGGTGGGTTTAAAGCCCCTTTGATTTGTAATTTAAAAAATGAAGCTTTGTCTAAAGACTTGGAATGCTTTAAGTTAAGATAGTCTGTTAATTATGAGCCACTGGACATATACCCGGACTCAAGTGATCTGTCATGTATGTTAAGTCTGTCTTGCAGAACTTTAGGCCTGTTAATGAGCTATAACAGATATCTCCAAGAAGCCAGAGGGGACATTATGAGGCATGTCTGACCTCCCTGCTTTTGGATAGCAACTCAGTTTTAGGATCTCCCCTTGGCCAAGAGGAGGTACATTCAGTCATCCAGTGGGGTGGGGAGAAGCTTACTTCACTGGTTAAAGCAGGAAATGCAGCCTCCTGAAGTTTCCCCTCACATTTCTTGGGGTCCCAGGGACATTGAACAAATGCTGTGTTCTACAAGGTATATCTGTTTGTCACTTGTAGCTGCTGTAGGCTTGGAGAACCAAAGCTTGACATGGGGATTTGGAGGAATGATATAGGGCTCCCCCATTCAGGGCTCAACAGGAACCCCAGTTTTCATGGCCTGGGTTAGTTAGCTCAGAAACCAGCCTTATCACAGAACCCATCTGTAGGCACAAACACGCCTTTCCAGGCCATAGACTCTGGACTTAAGCAAGGTCACAAAAAAAGCAGCTTGCTCAGTATGCTATCTGGGCAGTTCCTCCTGGAGCAGGCAGCACATACCCTCATGGCTCAGCTGGGGCAAAGACTGCAAGGATTCAAGAAGCAAGGTCTACAATCCTTTGTTATTTTAGGATTATTTTCGCCGGCAGGCTTCTGGCCAATTATGACGTGTTCCAGACTTACATTCCCTAAATCCCACTGCCTGCAGAATAGGAAAAGCAGTATATAGGTCCCTAGACCAAAGGCCTAAGTGGGCTGCCCACTTGGGCCCTGCCTCTGTTGCCAGAGGTTCTGTTCCTTTTCTTTCTCTTATCTATTTATCTATGAATAAACTCTGTTCTTTTGCTTACTCACATGGTCTATGGTTTTATTCCTCAAACCTCAAGATCAAGGACCTGACACAGAGAGAAATTCTAGCTATAAGAGGATGGAGAATAGCTTTCTCTGCTGTGCTAGTCCCTGTGGTGGGGGACCCCAAAGAAAGTTGCTTGGGCCCTCATCTACAAACCATCCAATGTGTGCTTAATCTACTCTCCTTCTCTTAGGTTTAGCCTTACCCCCAGGGACGGGTTCTGGAAGCCAGTTGGTAAAAGCTGCATCTTTTTTTGTAGAAACCTACTTCTCCCCAACTGAGGCTCTTCTAATGGGTCAAGGTCACTGAGTCTTGCTCTGGGTTCTTTGAACATGGTTTCTTAAATTTTCAGGAGTCATGAAGGCTTTGGAGAAGATCATAAAAGTCCTGAACTCTCTCTCAGAAAACTGCACATATGGGTACCATCTTGCAGACAAACTCAGGAGGTTATGGGACGTGAGATAAGAATCCTGCCTCAGGAGGAATTTTTCCTCAA
Source organism: Galagoides demidoff (assembly GCA_963574575.1). Taxonomy (NCBI): domain Eukaryota; kingdom Metazoa; phylum Chordata; class Mammalia; order Primates; family Galagidae; genus Galagoides; species Galagoides demidoff. The sequence goes on from CAUYQV010143591.1 coordinate 56,899, forward strand.
GAACTTTCTTTAGGCCCTGCTGAGGACATCAGTCCCGATGGACTCAGCAGTGTGTCAGATACACCGAATTATAGCTGAACTCCCACAGGGGTGTCACCCTGGCCCATGATAAGGCCATCACAACACACACATTTATTTTCAAACACCATATGCCACATATGCTATATAAAAAGAGACTTGGAGAAGAAATGATTTCCTCCTCCAGGTTGCTCTTCAAGTCCTCTGAAAAAGCTCCACTTGGAAAGGCAGAGTTCTAAGGCCACATTTCAAATCACAGAACACCTTGGAGGCTCTAAAACAGAGTGACCTTGGAAAAGATATAAGTCCTAATCTCATTGAATTTTCAAAAAAATCATACATAGAATTAAATTTTTCTGCCTACTGTTTTCTTAGTTGTAAAGTGACTTATCTCACTTATCTCTGTCCTGCATATTGTTCATAAGTTCCCAGGTATTGGGCTTCTATTTATATTCACTTCCTAGGCCTGCTGTAACAAATCACCACAAACTCTGTGGCTTGAAGCAACCAAAATTTATTCTTCTGTTGTTGTGGAAGCCAGACGTTTGAAATGGATGTGTCAGCTGGGCTGTGTGCCCTCTGAAGTCTCCAGAAGAGGGTTCTTTCTGGTCTTTTGCAGCTTCTGGTGGCTTTAAGTGTTCCTTGTCTGTGGCCGCGTTGTTCTATCTCTGCCTCCATCTATACATGGCCTTCTCTTCCTTCCTGTGTCTCCCCTCCATGTGTCTCTTATAAGGACTCTTGTTATTTGAGTTAGGGCTCATCTGGCTAATCCAAGATGAGTTTGTCTAGAAATTCTTAACTTACATTAGCAAGATACTTTTCCAAAGGTCATATCCATAGGTTCCAGGCATTAAGATGTGGGTTAAGACCATATCTTTTTGGGGGGAATACATACCATTCAGCCCAGTACAGTATTGCTACTTTGCATCTCCAGCATCTAATAGCATTGGACACACAGAGTTCATTAGCTGTTCATGTACTTGTTTATGATGGTTTTGATTTAAACTTGGCCCGAAGCACTCTATCTGCTCCACTCCAAAGTATGAATAAAGAGTGGTATGTGTTTGGAATATAATCAATGCCTTTGGCATTCCTCAACTATGAAAATAACCACCAGACTAATTAGAGTAAGTACTCTGTTTTTCTTACGGATTTCTGTTAGAATATTTGTACCATAATTTCAGCTTACTACATTTTAAGTGTGTAGGAATCACAGAGGCATAAAGTAAATATATATGAAAGGTTTTTTTTTTCTCCCTAAAAGTCGGGTCTTCTTAGAACCTTAATGTCTGAAAATAAACCTGATCTTATTTATGAGATCACCTTTCATGTATGTATTTAACAATATTTTTGAGGACAAGATATGCATTTACGGGAGTACAACTATATATTTATATATAAGTGACATTATTTCTGTCATGTGGCATTTTGTTGCCACCTAATACTGTCTTCCAAGTATTCATTTAGATGATGCCCATATAAAGGAATTGACATGCTTTTTCTTTCTTTAAAAATATAGTGGGGTGTGATTCCGCTAATGGAGGGTAAGTGAATATAAGCAAGTTTTATCCTACTCTTGAGTACAAATTTTAATCTTTCATATTAAAATGTACCATGAAGTATTTCTGACTTCATAATCTGGAATGGTTTTATTTGACAGGGCTGAAAGTGCCAATGACAGTAAGTCTGATTTTGCCAGTAGGAACTTCTACAATGACCTCTCCCTGCCTATGTAACTCACATGGTATGTACCTTGCAATTCATGCAGCTGGTCATATTTCACTTATGAAAGTTTTAGAATCTAGGATCCCAAACCAGGGAAGGTCCAGGTTCGTTGTCCCTGATTCATAGTGGAAATTAGTTTGTTTTATTTGTATTGTTTTCATTCCACATGCTTTAAAAAATATAAGTCTTTTGGGGTTGGACTTTATTAAAAATTTTATCATCATTTATCCATTTTTCAATAAACAAGAAACAGAAAAAGCAGAAACGATCCAGAGAAAAAGCAAGCTCCCTGTCTGCAGTGCTCAAAGCATACCACATACATTAGGGAATGGCAGAAACACACAAGCCAGACGCCCGGCCCATCAGAACACACTGCCTCGCACAGTCCAGTTTAAATGAGAAGTGTGCATTTTAAGTCTTGAAGTTTGAGATGCATTAACATCAGGCCTTTCAACTTCACACACTAATAAAATCCAGCAACAACACAGCATCAGTCAACTTAATCAGACGTCACTAAAAGAAAGAGTTTGTGTTTCTGCCCTAGGGAGCCCTGTAGACAGATTGGATCTTGAAGTTGAAAGGACAGTTAGAGCTGCTTCCTCCTTGTCGTTTTCTCTGTTCTGGGACCACTTTGTAATTTTCTTTCTGTCCTGAATATATTTTAGCTTATATATAGATAGGTTGGCTCATCTGTAAAAAACTAGCCAACTGGCCTACCAGAGAGTTAGTAAATCTCATTGTTTCAAAGTACTTCGTGTTTTATTTTTAAACTCATTGACAAGTCTGTGTGTTTTTAATTAACTTCTTTGAATTTAGTTGTTTCAGATTCAAAAGTGGACTTGGATTAAAAATTAGATCAGCTTGTGTCAGTGTGTGTTTTAACTATGTTAAGATTTTTCTCTGCTATATTCTGACTCAGAGAGATGGGGACTATTTATTCGTCAAAGGGCTAGCTTTCCCTGCATATCTTTGTGGCAGGTACTGGCAGGATTATTTTGCACAAAATTGGGCCCAGACCGAATAGAATGGGGAAAGGAAAACAAATGACTCTGGCTCCAAAACCAACTGTTGTTGCAATTGTGTAATGTACAAGTGTCGAAGAACCATCTTCTTTATAACACTTAGCTAGGCATTGTGATGTAGCCTTTTTAAAACACAACTTATTAAGCACCTTAAATACACCCACGCATTGATTCCTACCTTTCACTTTGCCACATACAGGGTGGCCATGTAATTTATGGTCCATGCAGGAATCCTCTAGAGCAGTGATTTTCTTTTCTTTTCTTTTCTTTTCTTTTCTTTTTTTTTTTTTTTGAGACAGAGCCTCAAGCTGTCCCCCTAGGTAGAGTGCCATGGCATCACAGCTCACAGCAACCTCCAACTCCTGGGCTCAAGTGAGTCTCCTGCCTCCACCTCCCAAGTCGCTGGGATTACAGGCGCCCGCCACAACACCAGGCTATTTTTTGGTTGCAGCCATCATGGTTGTTTGGCGGGCCCAGGCTGGATACCAACCCACCAGCTCAGGTGTATGTGGCTAGCACCTTACCCGTTTGACCCACAGGGGCCAAGCCTAGAGTAGTGATTTTCAATGGTGTGCCGTGGTGGTGCCCTGGTGAGCCGTGAGAGGATCTTAGGTGCGCTGTGAAAAATTTTAAAGATCATTAATAAAATTATTTTCGAAAGCAGTTCAAAGCCCAATTAAGAATATTCTTTTTTGTTTAACTCTTTTTTTTTTGATCGACATAATTTTTGTGCCATGGAAGTTTAACTATAGATTCAGGTGTGCTGTGAGATAAGAAAGATCGAAAAACATGGCTCTAGGGAGTAGATGGAGCTGTTAACCAGAGGGAGGCCAGGATAGCAGGTGCAAACCAGGACATCCAGATAGATGAAACTCTTGTGCCCATGGGACACTACCAAGGGCTTTTTTTTTTTTTTTTTTATGAGACGGAGCCTCAAGCTATCCACCTGGGTAGAGTGCCATGGCATCACAGCTCATAGCAACCTCCAACTCCTGGGCTCAAGCGAGTCTCCTGCCTCAGCCTCCCAAGTAGCTGGGACCACAGGCGCCCGCCACAACGCCTGGCCATTTTTT
>CAUYQV010143599.1:0-18701 GCA_963574575.1 Galagoides demidoff
CGAGATCTACCCTTTGTCTTCCCCTGTTTCCGTACTCGACGATCTTCCTTTCTACCCACTTACCGGTCCTCCACCACCCACCTGCCCACCCACTTACCTGTCCTCCACCACCCACCTGCCCACCCACTTACCTGTCCTCCACCACCCACCTGCCCACCCACTTACCTGTCCTCCCCCTGCCTCTGCCCACTCTCCCATCCTTCCACAGATGCAGCCACTTGTCCTTTACCCTCCTGTCCACTCATTCATCCAATCACTCATCCACTCACTACCATCATCTTCCCATTCACCCTAACATCTGCTTGTCCATCCAGCACCTATTAGCCGCTTACCAACCTGCTTGTTTACCTATTATTGAAGTCTGCTGGGGCTGTTAAGACAGAATGCCATGGACTGGGTGGCTTATTAGCAACAGACAGTTATTGGAGCTTGGAAGACCAAGATCAAGACACTGGCAAATGTGTCTGGGGAGGGCCTACTTACTGCTTCACAGATGGTGCCTTCTCTCTGTCTCACGTAGTAGAAGGGTGAGGGTCTCTGTCATAAGGGCACTAATCCCATCCATGAGGGATTCCCCCTCATGACCAATCATCTCCCTTAGGTCTCATCTCCTAACATCCTCATGTCAGGGATTAGGATTTTGAGATATGGGGGGGCACAGACATTCAGACCCTGCCACCCACCCACCCACTTGTCTCCCCATATTCTATCATCTTCGGATTTGCCCCACTGTTTGTTCAGCTGTCTACCCTTCCAGCCACTCCTCAGGCAGCCAACCAGATGCCCTATTATCCCTCAGCACCTGCCCCTCCTGTCCATCCCTCTCTCCTGTATCCAGTGGGTGCCTGCAGTATGAATGCCAGGCCTTGTGCTAGATGACATCTTCCATGTGCCGTATCATGGGACTCTCACGTGCTCAGGAAATCTTTCTTGGCCCAGCCCCTCTTTTCCCAAAGCAGTTACCCCTTCTTCCTCTTCCCTGACAGCACCAAAGATGATGGCAGCTCCCTTGCCAAAGTTCCATCTTCACTTCCTCCCTTAGACTGTGAGTTCCTTGAGGGCAAGACTGGTCTTTATAGCACTTGTCCCCAGAGTAACACACAGGAGGCCCAGGACTTTGGCACAGAGAGCACCTGGTGTGGAGCCCCTTTCTGGTCCGCGTATTTACCTGCTTTGCGACCTTGGGCAAGTTTCTTAAACTCTGGAGGGCAGGCTGGACATCATTTAACTGATGACAGAGCAAAAACGTACATTTACTATATTCCTGCTACAGGGCATTTTCTATTTATTTATTTATTTATTTATTTATTTATTTATTTATTTTTCAAGATAGAATCTCACTCTGTCACCACTGGGTAGAGTGCTATGGGGTCATATCTCACTAAAACCTCAAAAAACTCATGGCCTAAGCAAACCTCTTGCCTCAACCTCATGAGTAGCTAAGACTACAGGTGCCTGCCAAGATGCCCAGCTAATTTGAACAGAGATGGGGTCTTGCTCTTGCTCAGGCTGGTCTTGAACTCCTGAGCTCAGGTGATCCACCTGCCTCAGCCTCCCAGAGTACTAGGATTACGGGCGAGAGCTACCACACTGGCCCTCTTGGGTGTTTTCAAAGACATTATTTCAGAAGACCATGAGGCAGGTACTGCTGGTGTCATTCCCTGGAGGAAGACACAGAGGCTCAGAGGGCAGCATCTGTTACCTATTCTCACATAGTTAGTGGGGAGCAGAACTGGAATTTCACCCAAACATGATGTGAGTCTGAAACTTAAATGTTTCCACCATACCGTACTGCCTCCCTAAAAAAAGCCCTGCTTCTCCCCTGGGTCAAGTTGCATTTCAGGAGAAATGAGTGAGCAACCTCAGCCCAAAGAGGACTGCTCATTTTTTTAAAAAATCAGATTTCTCTTCAAGCCTGAGCAATTTCTTTCAAGTTACCCAGGACCTTAAAGGCTCTATTTTATCTCACGTTAAAGACATGTCCTGTGCCTTTCCCAGGTTATTTTTTAAAATTATTGTTTCAGGTTAATTTAAGGGTACAAAGAATTAGGTTACAATGCATTTGTTGGGTACAGTCCCTCTTATAATTGTGTCCCACCCCCAAGAGGTGTGCCACGCACTCTAACATTGTGCCGTTAAGTGGGAACACACATCCCCCTCCTGTTTCCCCTCTCCCCATTTCCTTGTTCCCCTGCCCTGACCTTGAATTGATTTGAGTTTTTCTCTAGATCGTCTACTGGGGCTCCATATTAGTATTGAGTACATTGGATTCTTGCTTCTCCATTCTTGTGCCCAGGTCATCTTAATAATGGCTTATTTGTGGTCACAGCTTATCTCTTTACCACTCTGTCCCCTGGTTGTCACTGTGCTATTGGTTCTTTCTCTCTCATGTTCGTCAGGTAGAAGGAAAACGTAGTATACATTTAATATTGGCACCTTGTAATTCTGGAAAATAAATTGTGCGTAGATGGAAATTGTCAATTAAAAATTCTCTTTTATAAGTTTCCTAAACATAAGATTGTAATTAGGCTGTGGCTTAAGTCCTTACTTTCCTGATCTCTCCATCTGCCCTGTATGCTGGTGCTTGCTACTTCCTCACAATGGCTCACAGTCGGCCTCATTTGTGTTCTCTCACTGCATCCTAAGAACATCCTTGGGAGCTAGGTGCCATTTTCCCACTGAAGAGATGAAGAAGCTGAGGCCCGGGAGGCTAAATGACTTCACTGCAGGCATCAGCCACTGAGTATCGAACCTGGACTCCACCCTGATGCCCTTACTGGAGATCTGGGGCCTAGAGTTTGCACTTGAGGATTTGATGCAACACCAGGGGCTGAATTTAGTAGATTTTGTGCCATCACTCACAAGCCCCCATCCACAAGTCTCAGGGTTTCACACTTTCTCTTGGGAAGTCCAAGTGCTCCCAGGGAACTGCATATCATATGGGGCTCCTGTTCCCAAGGCTGCGCTGGAGGTTAGTACGTACCAACTCGGTTCTGTTGAAAATCCCCCAGATTGCCCGTCACATGTGGTCCCAGCCAGTTCCGCTGCTCGCACTGGGAGTCGTCCTCTCATCAACTGAGTAGCAGAGAAAGCAGAGCCGCTGCGTAGAAGTCTGTGGGGTCCAAAGTGCTGATCCTTCAACACTGGAGCCCTGTGCCATGGGGCCCGGGGCTCACACTGAGATGTACAGCTCTGGCCCTACCAGCTGTGATACCTTTGGGCAGGTTCCCAAACTCTCTGGGCCTCAGTGTTCCCAAGTGTGAAATGGACTAATACTGGGATGGTTATAATTCTTCCTAGTGAGGTTTCAAGGATGAAACAATAAAGTACAGGGAAAGGTCTTAGCTCAGTGTCGAGTACATAGTGAGTGACCAATCAAATCCAGCTTCCCTCACGGTCACCGTCACCATCACCTCCATCAACGCCATAGAGTATCAACATTGTCACCTGCTCCCCATCCCTCCCTGGGCTGTGCCCACCCAGCAGGATGTCAGGTAGAACCACCCACCTTACTAATTGACATTGTAGATTTCTCTTCTTGGTTTTTTGTTTTTACCAAGGGCTTATCCTGGATTGGAGTAGGTTAAATGGAAGTGTGATTTGTCTGCACTAATCTGGAATGGCCGGTGGAAACATAGGCTGACAGGATCCTGGGGTGGACAGGGCCTGTGGTCACTGGTGCTCCTGTCCCAGTGAATAGGCTGGAGTTAAGGGCTGGGAGAATGGTCTTCGGGGAAGTGCCATCCAGGGCAGATCATTTCACTTCCTTACCCTTAGTTGCCTTATATTAGATCATTCAACATGAAATAACTGATTCTGAATCAAAAGTTTATTATATCTCAAACAAGAAGCAGTATAGTTAATTAAAATATGCTCCTACACTATCAACACAGTTTTGCCATCTTAACAGTAGCGTGTTAATGTCACCAGTGAAGAAGCCTGGAGAATGAGTAGCAACGGAATTACAAAAGGTATTTTCCACAGCTTGTTGAGAATTGAATATTTTTCCTTTCAAAAGTGGTCCAAAGGCTGGAAGAAATGGTAGTTGGTGGAAGGTCTGGTGAATACGGTGGATGACAATTTCCAAGTTCAGCCTCTATAGTTTGAGCAGTGTTTTTTGTGACATGTGGTGAAATGTCTTGCAAAAGGATTGGCCTATCTCCACTGACCAGTCTCAGCTGCTTATTCACAAGCATCCTCAGCATTTCATCCAATAGGTTTCATGAAGCCGTAGTGGATAATACCCGTGCTGGACCAGCAAACAGACACCATTAGCTCTTTTTGATCAATGTTCAGTTTTGGCCCGTGTTTCAGCTCTTCATCTTTTTCCAGCCTTTGTGCTGGAAAGAATCTATTTTAGTTGTTGTCAAAAAGAATCTATTTTAAATGGCTTGCCTTTATGTGGTGACAGCAAGGAAAGGCAAGCTTTGAGGTGATTTCTTCTCTGACGCTCGTTTAATTCATGCGGTACACATCTGTCCAGCTTCTTCACCTTGCCGAATTGCTTTAAATGGCCCAATGTGTTGGCATAGTAATGTCAAGCCTTGCTGCTAATTCACCTATAGCTTGAGATGGACTTGCTTCCAAAACAGTTTTTGGCTTATCATTATCCACCTTGGACTCAAACTGTGGCTGCACTGTGCGTGCATTAGCCACATCCTTCCCACACACGCTGTTGACATTTTGAGCTGTCTGTGCTGCATTGTTTCATGACAAAACTCCTATTAAAAAGTAACATGAATTTTTGACTTATCCATGGTTTTACAAAAATCACTCCAAAAAAAGTGAAACATAATCACAAACCACAATGTCTGTTTGAAAGAATGAGGATGTGCTTTCACAATAAAAATAAAACAAGAAGTGTCCAAGTGAAATGTCAGCCGTATCAACTGTCAAACTTAGTACTTCGGGGAATCAGAGATTCTTATTGAGTGGCTGATGGAAGTGCAAGTGGATGGGGGTACGGATACCTCAAGATATAAGTGCAGTATTACCAGAGCTGCTGTGATAAGTGCTGCAAATCAGGCACCTTAAACAGCTGAAATGTCCTCGCTCACAGCTCAGGGGCTGGAAATCCTAGATCAAGGCCTGGCAGGGTCTGTTGCTTCTGAGAGCAGTGAGGGAGAATGTTCTAGGCCTCCCTTCTTGGCTTGTGGGTGACCATCTTCTCTCAGTGTCTCTGCACATCATCTTCCCCCATCTGTGTTCAAATGTCCCCTTGTTACAGGAACACAATCATGGTGGATTAGGGTCCCCCCTGCTCCGGTGTGACCCCATCTTGACTGACTAATAAGGTCACATTATGTGGACCCAGGGGTTAGGACTTTGATATGGGAGTTTCAGGGGACATGATTGAACCCGCAGCAAGTACCCCTCTGTATGAACTGCTGTGAGGACCCATGAGATATGGCACTCTGTCATGGCAGGGAACACGGAGCTTCTGAAGCTTTGCGCAGGCAGATACAAACAATCCCTGATGTTTACTGAGGCCCTGTCTGTGCTGTCTACCTAACCCCCAGGTTACGGGGAGGAAGTAGAGACACCTACTGGTCCATAACCTGCCCAGGGACACACAGATGTGAGGTGGTATGTCTCAGTCCGATTGGACACTGGAGCCCTAGTGGTTTAAACAACAAAAACATTTATTTCTCACAGTTCTGGAGGCTAGAAGTTCTTCCAGAGTGGGGCACCTGCAGATGTGGGGTCTGGGGAGAACCCGCTTCTTAAGTCACAGGTGACACCTTCTTGCTGTATCCTTATGTGGCAGAGAGCAGAGAGGAAACAAGGGCTCTCTAGTCTCTTCCTGTAAGGACACTAATCCCACTGGGGACTCCACCCTCACCACCCGATCACCTCCCTAAGGACCCACCTCCTAATACTGTCTCTTTGAGGATTTGGGTTTCAAGAGATGGATTTGGGGGGACACCAACGTCGGACTATCACATGGTAGTGATAGGCCAGATTGGCACCAGGCAGGCTCACCCCACAGCTGTGCTTGTGAGCACCACACCCTGCACCTCTGGTAGATGCTGGCCAGTGTCAGTGGCCAGGACCTAATGCGCAGGAGCTGGGGGCAGCAGACAAGCAGCCTGGGAGAAGAGGGGGGACGAGAAATGGGGTGAGGAAAGCTCCTCCTGGAGTCCATGAGTCACTGTGAGGACCCTGGTTTTGGAATGTGGGCTGGCACGAGGCCACATGAGACAAAGCTGCCAAGCCTTGTCCTTCTCTCAGAGTAGCTGATAGGTATCTTGGGATCAAATAGGGCCCCCTAGAGAGGGATAAGTTCCCCAGGAAATATAAGGTGCCAGCTAGCCACCAGCTCTTGGGTTGAGTGCAGCCTGAGATTTAAAAAAAATTAAAATGCTAGAACCTATCCATAAGGGAACTGCAGGCCCTCAGGCCACCCTTTGGAGTTTTGGTGGAGCTGCACAAGCCCAGGGCCCATGTGCGTGGTGGCCAGGCTTCTGCTCACCTGTGAAGTCACTTGCAGAGTCTGGAAAGGTCCACACTGTGTGTGACTTCCCAAAGCTGCCAGTGTATTTTCAAAGGGGCTGTGAGTGACTTAGAGGATTAAGGGTAGATCTTCAGCACCCATCTCTGGATAAGTGTGGTCACCACCAAAGGATCCCCCTCCAAAGCCCCCTCTGCTGTAGCTCCCCATCGCCACAGGAACCATGGTATTCCAGGCTCCTGGAGATCTGGCCCGGGCCATTCCTCCACACTCAGTCTCCTTCACCCTGCTCCAGCCTCACCAAGCTCCCACAGGTCCCTGAAAACTCCAGGCCTGTATACCTTGCCCCTGTCTAGAAGCTTCTACTGCCCACCCCCTGCTTAGACTGCTTGGTCAACTCTGTTGCTTTTTCTCCATTCAGTGGGAGTGTTGCTTGCTCCAGGAAGACCTTCCCGATTACAACGCCAGCTCGTTCCCTCCTCAGTGCCCCATGTGATGTGAGCCGGCCAGTGCCCCTAACATCCTCTGTGCCCGGCTGCCCACCCCCACAGGTGCATGACCCGTTCATCACCAACTGGTGCAGACTCCAAATCCCAGCTCTGGCCAAGGTCTATGAAATGTTTGGGGAGTGAGTGACTCAGTGATAAATGAACATAAGAAGGTATTTGCTCCATTGCCTGTGGGAAATGTAAACTTGAGGTTTGGGGTTTGTTTTTTAACAGAGTCTCACTCTGTCACCAGGGCTAGAGTATTGTGGAATCAGCCTAGCTCACAGCAACCTCACCCTCTTGGGCTGAAGTGACTCTTTTGCCTCAGCCTCCTGAGTACCTGGGACTACATGGCCCTGCCACAATACCTGGCTAACTTTTCTATTTTTAGTCGAGACGGGGTCTTGCTCTTGCTCAGGCTGGTGTCAACATTCGGAGATCAAGGGATCCTCATGCCTCAGGCTCCCAGGGTGCAAGGATTACAGGCTTGAGCCACCAAGGAAATGGAAACTTCTGGCTGAAGGGACGGCCACATGACAGCAATGCTGGGGAGTGAGGTACACACACTGGGGCATGTGCCACAGACAGAAGGTCATCCCAAAGGCGGACGGTATGGAGTGCTGCCCGCCTGCCTGGCAGAGTAACGTGTTGCATTCCCCACAACCAGCTTCTGAGGGGGTAGAAGGATTAATTCTCATTTGCAGAGGAGGAAGCCGAGTCAGGAGGTAGTCACCTGCCCAAGGACGTGAAAATTGCAGCACCTGAAAGCAGGCACAGGCTTCACCACCACCTAAACTGGCCTCTTCCTTATGTCTGATGTGCTCTGGGGAGCTGTGGTGCCAGTTATGGTGAAGGCAGTTAGCAGGAGAGTGTATTTGATTTGCTTCATATTTACAAAGCACTTTCCTGGGGGACAAGATTGCACAGGTCTCCTCTGAGGAGACCAGGGCAGGCACTGGTATTCCTGCCCCCACCCCGTGGTTTGGAGGAGTCCTACAGCTTTCCTGGGGTCACATAGTCACACTTTGTAGATAAACTCACTTGGAGCCCAGGTCCCTGGAGGAATGGGCCACTGCAAGGACATACCCAACCTGAGGAGTCTGGGGAGGGTGTTTCTGCTCAGGGTCCCAGGTGAAAGGTGATTACAAAGAACCGACCATGGTTGGCAAGGTGAACGTGGTTTATCTCAGTCGTGTCTGAATGCTTCCATTATGAGTGCGCACTGGGTATCCTCATGTCCATGCTACATGAACCAGGCCTGGACCCTGCACCCTAAAAGCTTATTGGGGAGGCCCAACCAGATGCAGACACTGGTGCTACAGTGCTGCCCCATCAGAGGACAGTGCGGGACTGTGGCCTGGCCCAGAGGGTAACAGGGATGCTCGTGCAGAGAGATGAACAGGCAGGCTCTTAAAATGTCATTGTCCACTGTTGTCCCAGAGCTGAGATCACGCTCTAGTGTCAGGGATTTAGGAATTTCTGGATGGTCCCGCTACCTCTGTGCTCCAGCTGTGTGCCTAGAGCACCCCCTGGTGGTAGCTATGTGAATTATTTTGTTGTTGGATGGGCGGTAGACAGCTCCTGGCTCCCAGTTGGCATCTGTGCAGACTGCGTATTATATGTTTGTTACTCTGGTGGCAAGCAAGGACTTTAAAGAACAGTGTTAATGAACCAGAAAACAAAATAGACAAAAGGAATGAACATACAAGTAATATAAAAGAAATACAAATGGTCAGTGGTCTTACAAAGAATGGTCCGCTCCATTTTTTATTAAATAGACTCAAATGACCAAAATCCTGGGATTCCCCTTTCTCCAATACATTTGTCAAATGTTAAGCATCTTGCTTCTGTGGAGGGTTTGAGCCTTTGGGAAGATAAATGGGCACATCCTCTGGGGAGGGCTGTCCACTAGTAAGCATTAAATGCTTTGAAAATGTCTATGCCTGTTTCTCAACCATTCAGATTCCAAGAATGTATCAAAAAAGTGATGAGAGGGTGCAGAAGAGTTATCCTCAGCTCTCTTTATAGTTGACAAAGATTGGAAACAACCTAAATGTCCAATAAGAAAGAATTGGTTGGTAACTTAAGGCATCCTTATGAAAAAGGGTGCCAAGCAGCTGTAAAACCCACATTGCAGAAGAACTTGAAGAGAGATGATCCTTCTATATCATTAAGCAGAAAGAGCACAAAGTAAAAATTCACATTTTGTATAAGTAGAAATTGTACAATGTCTATATGCAGGAAAATATGTGTGCACAGAGAAAAGCCCGGAAGGATTTATTCTAACACATTCGTGTTTATGTCTGGATATTATTTTATTCCCCACTTTCTTCTTTTTGCTTAGATTTCAAAATAATTGCACATTAAAGCTAAAACCAGACAAAGTTATAGGCAAAGGTAGGAAATCCTGACAAAGCTCAGCCCAGTGCAGAGCACTCGGGGACAGACAGAGTCCCCCATCACATCTGGAGACCTGAGCTCTGCACCTGTTCTCCCACCAATTTGCTGTTTGACCTTGGACAAGTGACTCACTCTCTCTGAGTAATGACTTTATCACTTGTGAAATGAAGTGGGTGAACTAGACCATAGGTACTAGACCATTTCAGCATAACCTCATCTTCTGGGTTGTCCCCCAGTGGATGCCAGCTCTTCAAAGCAGGGATCCATGCCTGTCTATGCACAGCTGTATCCCCAGCTCCAGAGCAGGCCCTGCTCAGTGAACATTGGTGGAATTTCACTGAGTCAACATTGGCATTGAAACAAAATCTAAGTGAGATTTGCAGTAAGAAAATACTGACAGCCATTGTTACCTTCTTGAGATGTGAAAGTGGCTTTCTGCACTGCCTTCTGGCTGCCGCCCTTCTGTCTGTCCTTCCTCTTCCCTTCGACTTCCCCATCTTCCTGTTCTTCCTTGAATTTCTGTCCCTCCCTTTGCCCATCCTATTCCCCTCTTTTGTCTTTCTCATTCATTTTCTTTCTCTCCTTTTCCTTTTTGCCTTTCATATCTTCTCTTCTCCATCTCACTCCTATGATGACTTTGAGCTGCTGACAGAAGTGTTTAACTCTAGTCCCGTGAGATCCAAATGGAAGATACAAGAGGCCAGGGAAGAGGGCTGTGGGCACAGGGATGGCTGTGGGTGCAGGGACAAGTGTGGGTGCAGGGATGCTGTGGGCGCAGGGATGGCTGTGGGTGCAGGGATGGCTGTGGGTGCAGGGACGGCTGTGGGTGCAGGGACGGCTGTGGGTGCAGGGACGGCTGTGGGTGCGGGGACGGCTGTGGGCGCGGGGATGGCTGTAGGCGCAGGGATGGCTGTAGGCGCAGGGATGGCTGTGGGTGCAGGGACGGCTGTGGGTGCAGGGACGGCTGAGGGTGAAGGGATGGTTGTGGGTGCAGAGACGGCTGTGGGCACGGGGATGGCTGAGGAAGAAGGGATGGCTGTGGGTGCAGGGACAGCTGTGGGCATGGGGATGGCTGAGGGCAAAGGGATGGCTGTGGGTGCAGGGATGGCTGAGGCAACCAGCCATATTGGGGTCCATTAGGAAAGAATGCCATTGGCCAGGCCCTCTGGTTTTAGTTGGTTTGGGTCAAGGCTTCTGCACTGGTACTTGCTGAAAGCTTTTGGATGATTCTGTCATGTGGCCAGAGTTATGATCCTGGCTTGTGAGGCGACGTGGACATGACAGATACCATCACACACCCAGAGGGAAGGTACCAAGGCTGAGGGAAGGTACCAAGGACTTAATACAGGAGAGGATCAGGAAGGACAAAGGCCTCTAGGGCCTGCTTCTCAGATGGACCCAGAGGGTAGGAGGTCAACCAGGCAGAGGGCAGGTGAGCCAAAGGCTCTGAGAATGGAGGGAGGAGGCCCTGCCTCCTGCCTCTCAGCTGGACCCAGGGGCAGGAAGGTAAAGGTGGAGGCGGGGCAGGTGGGCAGGCAGGGAGTTCAGCTTTCAGTGGAAGTGCTGACCCTGAGAGCCGCCTAATTTAGTTCCCTTTCAGTAGGATCACTTTGGCCCAAGGGCAGAGAGAGCAGAGCAGGTAGAGAAGGGAAGGCAGGTGGGCACTGTGTGGAGAGCCAGGGAGCCCAGGGTGACAGCCTGGAGTGGCCTCCAGTGCCCGCTGCACTGTGTGCACTGACCCATGGCCTGAGAGACCCCAGGGAGGCTTTGCAGTGTGAGGATCTCTGGTAGCTGAGAAGAATGTGAGGGGTGTCTCCTGCATGCAGGTGAGGGCCTGGGGAACAGGTGAGGAGGGGACAGTGTATTACCTATTCAGGTCTGTTTCTTCCTCACCAAGAACCTCCCTGGCACTTAGTAGGACACTAAGTAAGTGTTCGCCAAATAGATGCACCGATAAAGCTAAAACATCTGTTTTTCTGATTCTGCTTATTGAGCTAATTATCATTTATTGAGCACCTACTCTGTGTCAGGCCAGGGTGCAGGTGCAGACAAAATGAGGCCAAATTTCCTTCCTAAAGGAGCTAGTGGGAGAGGGGCAAGTTACTCTCCAGTGGTGGGTTAGGACACAGCAGCAAAGCAGCCCAGGGCAGCAGGAGCCCAGAGGAGGCCTATCCCCAGCCCCTTGTGGATGGCATGTGGGAACTGCCAGCCCCACAGCTCAATCCATAGCAGCATGGAAGGAGCCGCCTCTGAGGCCTGCACAGAGGGCAGCCAGCCGTGTGTCTCCTCGCTGCCTGCCCTTCTGAGGGTCGAGGAGAGGCATTGCTCAGGGCACCCTGAGGTAGCATTGGGACTTGTTGACTTGGGACATAGTCATTCTCTCATAGGAAGGAGAGGGGGCTGGGAAGCTTTGGTGCCCCTCTAGGGGCCCAGATGCATCTTGGCTGGACTGACAAGCTCCTCTGAAGACTGAATGCCACTGTCACTATCCACTGAAAAGTGCCCCAGTGCAAAAAGGAGGTAGTTTGGTCTGGTGAACCAAGAGCACAGGACCAGGACATCTGCCAGGCCACACATGCCCTCTGCTCACTTAGCCTTGGTCTCCTCACACATGAGGTGTCTCAGTCCACTGCTGGGGAGGGACCCGTGGGGAGAGGCTTGGAGTGGACATTTAATCTGGGACACTGATGGCTCCTGACTTCATTTGTCTTGTTCCAGGATACCCTGGGCTGTGTTCAGGGTGACTCGCTGCCCACACCCAGGGAAGACATGTTAGATGCCTGCAGGAGCCAAGGCTGCTTCTGGTCAGAGGATGCCCCTGGGCCGAGGGCCTCAGCAGGTGTGTGGGTACTGCTGTGCATGCAGGCTTGACCGTCCTGGGGTCCTGATGATGTGGGGGAGGGGTGGTCCCCCTCCACAGACAGGAAGCTGAGGCTCAGCAAGGTTATGTCATCTGCTCACACAGCCAGTAAAGGTGGGGCCAGGGTCAGTGTGAGCTGCGTGCACAAGGGGGTCTTTGACTTTGGCTCAAGTAGACATTTAGCCTCACACCCTCAGGTCTTGGGAGGGTGCCAGCCAGGGACCCAATGTGCCAGCAGGCTAGCAAGGGGGCTCTGTCTTAATAGAAATTCACACAAGTTCCTGCCCCTCAGCCCCACTCCAGTTGATAGCTCAGGTGTAAGGGAGTGGGCTCATGCCTGGCAGGTCCGGGAGCTGCTGAGGCTTAGAAGCCTCCCATCCCTCACTTGTCTCTGAGCCAGTATCTAGAGACAAGTCCCAGGCCTGGTTTCCAAAGCCCTGCACTCAGGGAGCCTCACAGCTATACTGTCCACTGTGGTTTGCTTCCAGCCCTCCAAGCCCAAATGCAGTTTGGGGATTATAGAATCCCACATATTTATAGCACCACAGCGCCACTGACAAATGCAGCCAATGTCGCCCCTTTAGCTTCTTTCTGGGGAGCAGAGCTGCCAAGTCAACCCAGGTCAAGTTTGTCCTAGCCACAGGAATTTATTTGTCTTTGCATCACCCGTGTGGGGCTGGGAGGGGGTCATCACCCATTTGGCAGGTAAGGATGCCAAGGCTGAGGAAACCTTGGCAGATTCTTTCCAGTGTAGGGTGCTCTGTGGTCAGCTTAGGGACCTAGTTCCTCTCTGCTCACAAGCAGATGGTCACTTCACATCTCTAAGCCTCAATGTCCTCGCTTGACAAAGTGGTTAGTGCTCACCAGGCCCCCCTTGGTGTCATTGTGAGCCCAAAAGGCTCAAGCCAGGGACAGTGCTGCCTTAGCCAAATGGCAGGTGGCACGGCTGCCAGTGGCAGTCATGGTGAAGCTCCCAGGATGGCCTTTTTAACCCTTCGGGTCATGTCACTTCTAGGACAGCTCCAGGAGGGGCCCTGCACCTGGGGCTGTTTCGAGGCTGGACAAGACTCTTCTATTTTGGTGCCCAGGCTGGAGAACACGGGCGAACTCCCAGGAGACCTGAGAGGGTCTGACCATGAACTGGTGAGTCCAGAGGTTTTCTGCCTGCACAGGCATCCCCTAGGCCTCAGCAGCCCTACTGTTTGTATATATGGTGTGCTGTGGGGAGTGGGCAGCTCACACAGGCTATGTCCACTAGAATATTCTGTGGTACTGGTAACATCCTACATCTGCCCTGTCCAGGACGGTCACCATGAGCTACTTGGGGCCACTGAGTACTTGAAATGTGGCCCCTGCCACCCCTGCGGGGCTGAGTGTTAACTTGTATTAATCACTCTACATTTCAGGCTTGTGGCTGCTGGGCTGGACAGTGCAGGGTCTGGGGGTGGGGCAGACAGTAGAGACACCCCCAGGCAATGTGGTGTGAGGGAGTGGAGGGCACATGGGATAAGATCTGGGAAGTCAAGGAGGGCCTTCTGGAGGAGGCAGAGCTTGAGTTGATGTGTGAATGGCATGAGGGAGGGAACCACTAGGGCATCTGGGGAAAGATAATGCAGGCAGAGGGCGGAGCACCGGCAAAGGACCCAGGGTGGCAATCTGCTCGGTCTGTGAGGGAAGGAGCCCGGCTGGTGCACAGCTGACGGGAAGCACAGAGAACACAGGAGGTGAGGTCAGAGGTAGGGTAGGGGCCTGAGTGGAGGAGAGGCTGCCTCATACTTCATCTTTTCTTACTATTCACAGCTTCCTCTGGCTGAGCCCAGCTCAGGTGGACAGATACTTGTCCTCATCTGTGGCTGCCCTCCAGGGCAGTGCTTGGACGAGTCACTCCTCCCCGTGGACCTGGCCAGGATTTCAGTGAGTTCAGCAGCTGATCCTGCCCCAGAGTCCTTTCTTCTGGTGCAGACGTCCACACTCCCTCTTTGGGGGCTGGACAGGGACTCTGCTCTCCAGCTGCCACTGCTGGTCCACGGGGCTCTCCCAGAAGAACTCCAAACCCAAGAGGTGTCAGACACCAAGCCCCTGCCTGTCGCTAGAGCTACAGGGCATCCCAGCTGGGGCAGTCACCAAGCAAGGAGCTACCCCTCTCTCTGCCAAGAGGCCCCCTGTGTTGTAAATAGCCAGTTTCCCAGGAAAGGGCCCAGGGATCTAAAAGACAATGGGAACAAAGGAGGAGGGGCCCTAGGAGGGAGAATGGAGAAGGAAGAGGCACAGGGGACTTTAGGCAAGAAGGAGGAAACCCACAGAGAAAACTGCCAGCTGAGTCAGGGAAGTCATGTGCACCTGAACTTGGAAAATGGGGTTCACGCTCCAGGGATTGTGCAGGACCAGGTGGGGGCTTCAGAGACCCAGGCTATTGTCAGCTGTCCTGGGCTCCTGCAGGAGTTTCCGATGCTTCTCCTCCAGGGGGTGGCCTCCGTGTCAAAGGAGGGTCCCAAAGGCCTGAGCAGGAAAGGAAGGGTGGAAGGATGTGTCTGGGGCCTCCTGGGGGGGCTGCCATCAGAGGAAGAGGAAGTGATCCCTCCAGCCCCCTTTTCCAGGACTCATGGAACTGAAGAATCATGGCTAGCAGGTGGTCAGCTCCTGGAAGGGAAGAGCAGAGTGAAGGGCAAGGAGGACAGCCAGTCATGGTTCGGAGAGGCTCTGCTTCTGCAAGAAGGGGGTCATGAGGATGGAGGCCAGGAGGAGGAAGAGGAGGAGGAGGAGATGCTTCATCAGGAAGCATCCAGTCTGGGTCACAGGGATGTCCCTGAGGAGACTGACTCTGAGGCATATGAGGGCAAGGAGATGCTTTTCTTCATGGGAGAGAGAGGTTTGCTGCATGCCACAGCCTTACCAGGCAGCAGGGGTGAACCCACCAGCAGCCCCTGGGCTCCAAGCAAAGGCTATGACAGGTATACTCTCAGAATAGATGAATTTGCAGAGGAGATGGAGGCTTGTTTCTGGCAACTCTCCATCCTGAGGCCTGGTGGTGGGGGGCATTGGCAGGAAGCCTCTGCACTGGCAGGAGAGAACTGGACGTTTGCTCAGAAGTGGCCCAGCTCCGAAGAGAGCACTTGCTCTCAGCAGGTTTGGGGAAACCAGGGTTTGGGCATTTGCCCTGTCAAGAAAACAAAGGCCAGAGAGAGTGGCAAAGGTGTTAAACTGGGAAAGATCACAGCCCTGGGTGCCTACAACGTCCTTCCAGGGTCTGACCGGGGCGACACCAGCCTGGGCCCTCCAGAGGGGCCCAGCGAGCCACTGAGGGACCTGCAGGGAGTGAGGAGCAGGTTCCATCAGCTCATTTCTGGACTGAAGAGGGAGAGGGGGCAGGCTTTACGTGACAATGCCAAACTTCAGGGAGACCGGGAGAGATACCACAAAAAACTGTGTGCCCTTGAAAAAGAGAGAGAGAGGGACACGACAAAACTCTCCAGGCTCCAGCGGGATAACGAGATGCTGGTAAGAGATGTCTGTCACTTAAAGGAGGAGCTGGACCAGTATTTGCAGGTTGTTTTTCTCCTGGAGGACTGCAACAGGAAGAGTTACAGCAAAATTTCTGGACTCGAGGAGGAAAATGAAAGACTAAAAGGGCATTTGAGGCAACTCCAGAAGGCCACAGCTGAGAGCATGCGGGGCTGCAGAGGTACAATGGAGCGGGTCTCCCTGGAGAACTGGGAGCTCAAGGCGCTTATCTCAGAGCTTGGGGTCGGTTATAAAGAGCTGATAAGGGAGGTGGTGCTGGGAATAGAAGACATGATCCGAGCCTTCAGGGGGGAGAATGAACACCTCTGGGGCAGGGTTCACGACCTGGAGAGGGAGGTTGCCTTGCAAAGGAGCACAGACGTGGGAGGAGGGGGACGCGTCCCAGAAGGAACTGAGGTGCTTACAGTAGACAAAGCGGTTCAGGTGACTCAGCTCACAGGGCCCTGCTTGGAGGAGGAAAAGGGTCAGACTGCAGGGCAGACAGGACCTTCCTTAGACTTGGAGAATCCCAGATGCAACGCTGCTTCTCCTCCATCACTGCTCTGGAGAAACACCAGAGTATCCAGAGCTCTACCAGGAAGTATCAGTGGTGTGGGAGTGAAAGAAGCTCATTCGGAAAAAGAGGAGAAAAGACTACAGTGTTCTGTGGCTGGAGGACAAGCTCTGAGGTCCCCGAGCGGCGGCCCCCAGGTAGGTTGTGTCTGCGAAGCTGCTCCCTGCTTACCCTCTGCAGCGTGGAGGTGTCAGAGTCCGCTCCATTAACCATGGGGTCCTCCAGAGCCCTGGGAGGGAGGCATAGCCATCCATCCCCTCCCCATTTACCAGGTGAGAAAAGCAGTGAAGTCACAGAGCCTGAAGTCAGACAGCTAACAAGGAGTGGCGCTGGGACTCACCCCTGGCCGCTCAGGCCGGAGTCCCTGTCCTTACCTCCCCTCTGCTTAGGCTCAGCAGGGCTCCAACGGGTTGTTTCCTCTTTACTGATCAATCAGACCTTGCATTTTCCCATCTGGGGGTTCAAGCAGCCCAAGTCATGTTTCTGTACATTGACTCTTGCTGTGATAGAGCAACGGATGCAGGATGTGATAAAACCAGATTCATACTGACTGTGCCTGCAGGCAGGCCTGCGACTCTGAGCTCAGACACAGACTTCTCTGCATTGCTTTCCTCATTTGTGGACAGTTCTCCACCTTCAGGACTCCTGGGAAAAAGTGCTCCTGATGTCTGTGGGGTGTCCAGGATGCTTGGTGTTGGCTCTTTGTGTTCATTTCTGTTATTCTCTCTCTCTGTCTCTGCTCTTTCGCCCATCTCCCTCTCTGCCCTCTCTTTGTCTCTGTTTCTTGCTCTCCTTCCCTTCTCTCTTTTATCTCTTTTTCTTTCTTCCCACCCTCAAGCAGTTTTATCAACCATTTCAAAGAATAAGTTTTGGTTTTATTGATTTTCTTCATTACTCGTATTTTATTTCATTGGTTTCTTCTTACATCTTCATAATTTTTTTCTTTCACTTTCTTTTGATTTAATCTGATGTTCTTTTTCTTGCTTCTTGTGTTGAAAGCTTGAGTCACTGATTTTCAACTGTTCTTTTGCAGTGTGTGCAATGAAAGCTATAAATTTCTCTCTAACATCCCACACAATTTGATGTAATATTTTTGGTTCAAAGTGGTTTCTAATTTCCATTATGATTTCTTCTTTGACCTATGGATTATTTAAAAATATTGCTGCTTGATTTACAAGAGAAATTTACAAGGAATTTTTTAGTTCTATTTTCATTATTGGTTTCTAGTTTCATTTCATTCTTGTCAGAAAGTATACATTATGTTATTTTAATCTTTTGAAATGTGTTGAGACTTGTTTTACTGATCAGGCTATGGCATATCCCACAAGCTCTTATAAAAAAAATACATATTCTGTGATTGTTAAGTATTAATTAGGCCAAGCTGATTAGTCACCTTTATCAAACCTTACATATCTTTACTTTTGTGTCTTCTCTTGGTTTTGCTATTTACCAAGATGAGTTTTGAAATTTCCAACTTTGAGTGTGCATTTGTATATTTCTTCTTCTAGTTATATTATTCTTTTTATTTATAACATTATTTATTTATTCTATTTGCTATTTTTTCATTTATCTCTTGTTTCTTTTAATAGTTTCTTTTCTGCCTTTGATTTTGCTATTAATCTATTTTTCTTTTTTTGTTAGCTTATTGCATTATTATTATTATTTTTTATAATTTATTGTTGGGGATTCATTGAGTGTACAAGAAGCCAGGTTTCACTGATTGCATTTGTTAGGTAAAGTCCCTCTTACAATCATGTCTTGCCCCCAAAAGGTGTGGCACACACCCCACCCACCTCCCTCCTTCCCCACTCTTCCCTCCTTCTTCCTCTCTCTGCTCTCCCCTTCCCCTACCCTCACTGTGTCATTAATTGTCATTAATTGTTCTCATGTCAAAATTGAGTACATAGGAATCATGCTTCTCCGTTCTTGTGGTGCTTTACTAAGAATAATGTGTTCCACTTCCATCCAGGTTAATACAAAGGTGTAAAGTCTCCATTTTTTTAATGGCTGAATAGTATTCCATGGTGTACATATACCACAGCTTGTTAATCCATTCCTGGGTTGGGGGTAATTTAGGCTGTTTTCACCTTTTGGTGATTGTAAATTGAGCTGCAATAAACAGTCTAGTGCAAGTGTCCTTATGATAAAAGGATTTTTTTCCTTCTGGGTAGATGCCCAGTAATGGGATTGCAGGATCAAATGGGAGGTCTATTTTGAGTTCTTTGAGGGTTCTCCATACTTCCTTCCAAAAAGGTTGTATTAGTTTGCAGTCCCACCAGCAGTGTAAAGGTGTTCCCTTCTCTCCACATCCACGCCAGCATCTGCAGTTTTGAGATTTTGTGATGTGGGCCATTCTTGCTGGGGTTAGGTGGTGTCTCAGGGTGGCTTTGATTTGCATTTCTCTAATAATTAGGGATGATGAGCATT
>CAUYQV010143602.1:0-11786 GCA_963574575.1 Galagoides demidoff
AACCAAGTGTCTATAATATTTCATTCATGGTGGAAAAATTGTGCCTGATTTATACTTACTTCATTGCACCCAGTATTTCTCACATTTTCTGAGTCTATTTCCATATTGCTTTAATTGCAAGAAAAATCAAATCCTTTGAAAAACTATAACTTAGATGTAATTTGGGTAAGTGATCCAACTGGAAACCATATAAGAAAAGTCCAAAGTTAAATGGGCCACTACAAGTTTTGATCCAGGTAATAACAAAAAAACATAGAGCATATAGGTAAGTCAGCAAAGGCATAAAGCAGTGCCAGCACTAGAGATCACGGATTTCATTAAAAGAATGGAGCTTAGACTAGAATATAAGAGATGGATACAGGCAGTCCCTGAGTTACAAACATCCAACTGATGGATGACACTTACGGACAGCAGCTATTACAGGCAAATATAATATGTAAATGTACCCATTTCAACTTACACCGAAATTCAACTTAAGAACAAACATACAGAAGCTTGTTTGTTTAACATCTAGCTCTTGTTCAAAATAGGCTAGATTTTATGAGGAATTCAACTTAAGAGACTTCAACTTCATCCATCCATGGCTTATCCATCCACTCATTTAGCAAATAACTAATATTTATTATTAAACAGGTGAGGAGGGTACAGTTGTGAATGGATCACAACAGGCCATAAAGAAACAAAGGAAGTCAACAAAACAAAACACTGTGAAATGGTATTAAGTGTCACAGACTATGGGGCTTGTTTACAGAGAGGCTGGCAAAGGTCTTTTCAAAGAAGAGATGGGAGTGAGGGCAGAGAACTCCTGCAGATGGAAGGAACAGCACGTGGAGGGGCTCTGAGGTAGCAATGAGTTTTGTTTCCTTGAAAACCTGAAAAGCCTCAATGTGGGAGGAGCTAACGGTTCAAGGAACAAAGTGGCAGATGAGGTGGGGGAGGCAGGCAGCCTAATCATTCTGGAATAGATGAGAATTGGGGTTTGAATGAAAAGACGTGGAGACACAACACGTGGAAGGCTCGCCAGCACAGGAGAGAAGACCTGTGTAAATAGGGCAGGTTGGCTTGCGCTGATCCAGGGGTCCAGGGCAGGAAGACTTCAGATTCAGGGCCAACCACAGTCATCTCTCCCTTGACGCCAATTCCCTGACCCCTGTTGGAATACACTAGCTTGGGGTCCTCAAACTTTTTAAACAGGGAGCCAGTTCACTGTCCCTCAAACTGTTGGAGGGCCGGACTGCGGGCCCCAGGACGAGTCGTCTGCTAAGTAGGACAGGCAGCGGTGGCAAAAACACCCAGCGGGCCGGATAAATGTCCTAGGCGGGCTGCATGTGGCCCGTGGGCCATAGTTTGAGGACACCTAGAGAACCCACAGACAGGCTAACTCCCGGCTTCACAAATGAAAAGGGTCAGAAAACAAGAGCGGAAGGCAGGGTCTCAGGTGGGACAGTGGCAATTCCCACTTCAGCTTCCCTGCTTCCAAGGTATTGCGTGAGAGTAAGAATTTCATCATATCATATATGTCAAGGGAAAAGATTTTTAAAAGGTACAGATAAATGAGGTGTTTAGGAAAAAAACCTACATATTGGCAAGGAAGATGTGCTAATGAGGTCAAATACAAATGCCCGTGATATGTTACTATCAGCCCCTCATGTTCTGGTCTCTGTCAATATGGCCACCCCATTGCTATCATTGATTGTCTTGTTTTTTATGCAGTGGGCAAGCAAAAAAAGATGCAGTTCTTGTCACATGTTAAACTCTCTGGCTACTAGGCCTCTACAAAAATGTCCTCTCTGTCTTCCCAAATGTGTTCACCTGGCATCTGGCAGTCATCTTCTCCTCGGCAGGCCTCCCGTCAAAGGCTTTCTCTCCCAAGATCCATCAACTGACTTCCAAACACTTCACCTGTTTCCACTGCAATTTAGTTGAAACCATTACAGTATTCTACTACAGCTGATTTATTGTTCAATTACCTCCTTACTGGCCAAAGACTCCTTCAATCCTGTAACCGTGTATCTTTTGATCTTGATTTTGTTATCTTAGTTCCTGGACCCCAACCTAGCCAGCTGTTACATACTGGTCAAATGAATGGCTGAAGGGTGGGACTGGGAGGTTGTATTACATCACTATGTTACACTGACAGGACGGAAAGGCATCTGCGTCAGAAAGTTATATGAAGTGGCCAGAAAATCGCAATTTTAAGGAAAAAAAGGAAATCAGTTGTAATCTATTGTTTTAACAGTACTGCAAAATTATGTGAGGCAGTCCTAGGCTTGCTTCTAAACCAGTATGTACATTAGAGAAATACATATTCCTGCTTCTTGTTCTAAGCCCCCAAGTCTGTGTTTTAGAAGCTCCATAGATGGCTCTTACGCAGCCATCAGCCAGCCCAGCACCAAGTCACAGAGCAGCACACTGTTCTCTGGGTCTAGGAAGGCCAGGGAGCATCTCCAACAGGAGCTTCATAATAAATACGTTGTTGCTAACTGTAAGAGCTCCCTCTCACAGCTCAGTGCTTTTCAGATTATCTTCCCAGCAAAGAACTAAACTGGTTTGTGAAAATGAGCTAGTTTCTGTCTGAACTGAGACCAGTTATGAAATATGACCGGTCTCCAGACCTCCAGCTCTGCACCCCACTCACGAACATCACCTCCTTTAACAAGCGTCAGTGTCAGCCAAGGGGAAAAAGCTCTTAGACCCCATTGCCGGGGGGTGGATAGTAAGAACTACTCCAAGTGGAATTAGCACCTTTGAGATGGTGGCATTCGAAACTCTTCAAATGGTAATTAAATACACTCTTTCTGGCTCAATACTCAGAAATTTAAACAGAGCTTAAAGATGAAGAAATGAAAGATTTCAGAGAAGGGGGAAACAAAACCTTTGCTCTAAAGGCTGAAGTATTAACAGTATTATTATTTTTCATCATGCAGAGCAGAAACATCAATACCTAAACTCACAGAGTTCAAACAAATGTTTCCCTTAGGGCAGCGGTTCTCAACCTGTGGGTCGCGACCCCTTTGTAACAATGAAAATCCAGCCTGCATATCTGATTCATAACAGTAACAGTAGCAAAATTAGTTATGAAGTAGCAATGAAAATAATTTTATGGTTGGGGGGTCACCACAACATGAAGAACTATATTAAAGGGCCACATTAGGAGACATTAGGAAGGATGAGAACCACTGCCTTAGGGGAGCCTCAGTTTGTCTCCCAGAAAAAAAAAACTGCTTGATTTATTTCATTAATAATTTTTTCCATGGATGGGGGACCCACTACAATGGTCAGCTTTGGCAAACCAGCCGTCAGACACAGAAGAGTCTGCAATGCAATTCCTGGCCTGGGCAGTGGGGAACGTGAGGGTTGAGTGTGACATAGCTGCTGATCACTCCAAGGCCATAGAGAACCAAACCTCCTTGGGCACAAAAACGGTTTGCTTGAGAATTAATGGGCCAGCCTCAAAGAATAACACACGCTTGCCTCAAAAACCTAGTAAAGTTGAACAAACCCAACACCTGTGATTAAAAGCTTCCTTTGGTGATGAATTTGGCTTTGTGGGGCTCCTCCCTTCCTGCCAAGCATCCATGAGCAGCCTAAGGAGGCAACGTGGTGTCATGTGGAGCCTGGAAGCTCTTTCATGTAATGATGTACATAAAGAACAATGGTATTTCGAGGGCATACAGGGGGATAATCTGGAGGGTATTTGGAACCAAAAAAGAAGCTATTCAGAGCCTGAAAAAAACCAGCTGGGGACACCCCCCACCCCCGCCTTATGCCCTGCACAGTCACCAAGTGTGTCTGAGTGTGTCCCTGTTTGGTGGCCCAGTAGGGTGCCTGGCTTACAGAATGTGGGGGAGGCTTGTGTCCAGCTGTGTTCTCCCACTCTGGGAGAATCAGACCAACCACTTAACCAGGTATGTGATCTTGAGAACCTCTCAGAACCTCAGTTTTTTCACTAGCACAGAGTGAATAATAATACCTAGTCACCTCACAGGATGGCTGCCAAGAATGAGAAATCTAGCACATAGTAACAGCTAATAAATATTTTACCTATTTATTCCATTAACATTATTTATAGTACCTAGAAGTATGCTGGAGAGAGACTATTGATCCCATTTTCCAAATGGGAAAATACACATGGAGGTGTGTGACTTACTCCAAGTGACAGACTTGATTAGTTCTGGTTGGAAGGAAATCCAAGTCTCCCACTTCTTGTCACTGCACCGGTTTCTCCTAGCCCACTATAGCAGGTGTATTTCAACCTCATGACCTGTTAGGGCTATCTTCTCGGGCACCTAATCTGACTCTTCCACCGTTCAAACTGTTGACCAGCACACTGAGGTAGGTAACTCAGGAACCCAATAACTTAAGCCACTCCTTATAAAACCAGTGCATTAAATCCACCTCTTATGGTCTGAATGTGTTAATGCAGTTTACAAAGGGCTCTAATAACAATATAGGATAGCACAGGCCCTTAGAGTGTGATGCAAGTGTAACATTTTTCCCTTTTACTACGATATGACAATGATTAGGAAAATCAATCGTAAAAAATGCATAGTCTGTGAGACAGAGAGAGGACAGAGAGACAGGGCAAAGAGGAGACAAGGGCAGAACGAGACATAGAGAGGAATGAAGAAAAGAAGAAAGGAAGGAAGTGAGAAAAGAGAAAGAAAGGGATGAAATAAGGAAGGAAGGGGGAAAGGGAAGGAGGAAAGGAAGAAAGAAGAAAGACAGAAAGGAAGGAAGGGAAGGAGGGAAGAAAGGGCAAGAGGAAGGAGAAGGGGTAGAGAGTGGGCTTAACAGTGATATCACCAAGAACGGCTGATTCAAACTAGAATAGGGAATGACGGACAGAATCTTGAACTAAATCCTGTTGGAGATGTTGGTTTCCATTGTAATTTTCTTCCCCTAGTCTTTCATTTAAAGAACGTAAGTTGC
This sequence comes from Galagoides demidoff, assembly GCA_963574575.1. Taxonomy (NCBI): domain Eukaryota; kingdom Metazoa; phylum Chordata; class Mammalia; order Primates; family Galagidae; genus Galagoides; species Galagoides demidoff. Next base: position 4,933 of record CAUYQV010143602.1, read on the forward strand.
CACCTCTGTTTATCTGAGGTAATGAGAATGTGCCTCCCAGAGAAACCAAAGCCCTCCATGGACTTCTTCCCAGTCAATAAAATCAGCCTGAGAACAGTACTTAAAACACATCTGTTCCATACTCTGCAGACATTCCAGCAGCTCAGAATAAAAACTATAATCCTATGAAGAGGATATAAAATAAAGAACAAATCTTCCCAAATCAAATATTTTGTTACCTGCATTCACAAAGCACAGACTCTGACCCCCTCAGTGGGGATTCAAGATACTTTAAAAACCCAGATGAAGGTGCAGGTGGTTATTTAAAATAAATTCCCACTGGGGTAATTAGATTTGACTTCCTAAAAACATTCCCAATCTTAAGAAAACATAAAGATGAATAGACTACGTGGACGAAATCTTGTTTTTCTTCCCCAAAGCAGCACCATTTCCAGAAGAGAGAAAAAACCAGGCTTTCTAACAAGAGTCCGTAGGCCATAGTTCTCATCCCCACTGTCTTATCAAATATGTATCTTGGGTGAGAAACGCAGACAGGAGTTTGAATTCTAGCACTTATACTACCTGTGATTGGATAAGTGACTTCACCTGTCTGGGCTTCAGTCACCTCATCAGTGAACAATGGGGACAAGAAAACCTTCTTCTGAGGGTGCGGAAAGGCTTACGGGACACACCATACTTAAAAGGCTGAACTCCTCTTGGCACGCTGTAAATGCTCGATGCATGTGATCCATCATCATCATTCTTACGTTTTACAAATATAACCAGCCACTGTAAAACTCCTTTCAAGAAGAACTGAACTAACACTTTGTTAATCAAAATATAACAGACCTTGCCATAAAGGGAATTCCAGAGACTCCAGTCTCTAGCCAACCCTCAGCAACTGTTCTCAACTCCTGGCACAAGGAACCAAGGTCAGCCAAGACTTCCCCCCTTTTAAGCCCACCCCCACAGGGCAAGTTCCCATGGCCCCTTCAGGTCATTCTTGTTCTGGAAAAATGCTCTCATAAGGAGATAACAATGTATTCTCTTCCAGCAGGACTGGAGAGTGGGTGGCAAGGTCTTAAACGGCCTCCACACCCACCCTCCCTGCTCAGTGTATGGATCTGTTTCTAGGACCCTCAGCGACAAGCATGCCATTGAGACAGAGAGAAAAGAAAGAGGCCTGGGAGAAAACATATCTTGCGGAGAAATGCAGTTTCTTGGCTTGGAGTCTTTACTGAAACTGAGCAGGCTATTCCAAACCTCTAAACTGCTACAGATGAGGGTCTCAAAAACTGTTGTCTTTTCCCTCATTGTCTAAACATACTGACGACCACTGAAGTGTGCTAGGAAGAGGTGAGCTGGGGGCACGCTCTCAAAACACGACACAAAGGGAGTACTGTTCTGGAGTTTCGTTATTAACTCAGACAGACAAGGTAGGAAAAGCAGAACTGTGGAGGAAGCAGTAGCCGAGGGCAGTATTAGCCAGGGCAGAGTGGCTCCTCTAGCTTCTGACCTGGGGCATCAAAGCCAACCCTGTGCATTCTTCTCTCCCCAGAACTTCATGTTCACCGTTTTAAAGAAGTTAATTATCAAAGGGCCTGACACGTGAGGTGGCCTGCCCTGGGTCAGAGTAGACGGGAGAATGACCATGGATGGCACCTTAATCCCAGACCCCTGATAATAGTTTTTCAGTCTTCAACAAGGTTCCCGACACAGATAAGCACAAGTGGGTAACAAGGCCAGGAGTTAGAGGATGGGGAGGGGAGAGACAGCCCATCGGTGGACCAGGGGAGCCCCAGAGTCAGTGTTCTCTGACAGCTGGGCATCTGTGCAGCCCAGACCTCAGTCACTGGTGTCCTACCTACGTGGTGTTTGACACGTCCCACTGTAAACTGTGCTGCCACTTGCTGAATATTAGCCTGAAATCAATGTATTTGAAAAGAAAACACCGTAAAGTCTAAGCCACCATCCCTTGCCAAAAATAAACAGTGAATCTGGGAATGAATACAGTAAAAACATCACCAAATTTTGTCCACATTCTGCTGCCTTCAGGAGCATTCTAAACAATGAGCTCAGGTCTCAAAAACATCATTTTGTTTAAAAGGATGATTACCAAGCAGCAGGAAGGTGTTAATGAGAGGCTAGCACCAAGCGGAAACTTGTCCCTTGACCGACTCAGAAGATTTGAAAGAGAATTAGAAAGGGGATAAAATTTCTCACTATGTGACTTCATGTTATTTAATGTCCTCTTCCAGAATCATCTAAAATGATCTAATATATCAGCAGGAATTCCATCCCTGCTATTGGAGCTTGGGCCAACATGGGTCCAACATGGGTCCACAAGGGGCTGTCAGAAAAAAAAAAAAAAAAAGCAGAGTGGCAGGGCTCTCCCAAATACCAAGCAACACAGAAGAGGGAGAGATTACTGGGGACCAGCTGTAGGTCAGAAGCCTGGGGGCAGGGACAAACCAGTCTTATCAGAAAATAGGATTTGTCAGAAGTGGGTAAAAGAAGAATGTGGGGCATCTTTAGCTGGGCTCTTGGTTGGAATAAAAATGGAATTATTGCTGCCTGGGATGAAAACCAGCACTAATAGAACTTTGCAGAGGCACCCAGAACTGTAGGCAGCAGACAAAGTTGGGAAGCCAGGACTGCAACGGTGTCTCTGCCACTAACTTATTGTATGGTTTTAGACAAGGAACTTGACCCATTTCTGTGCCTCTGCTTCTTTGACAGAGTGAAGGTATATCTCCCCCTGAAAGGCCACTTATATGCCTGTAATAAAAAAACAGAGGTAAATGCTTACCTCACAGGGACAATGTCATAAGGCAAGGTTGGACGCTTACAAAAGGCTCCTAAGTGGTAGACATGACTGAATTACTACTTCTCCTACCACAGCAATACAACTCCCCTTTTATTGCTCTTATTATAGAGATGTACAATTAAAGTCAAATCCAAATTGCAGTATACATGTAAGGCAGCTATTACCATTATAGGCAAAGTGCCTATGCTCAGGACCAGAATATAAAGTTGGTGCTTTAGAAAACTAATTCCCACCCTTCTTTGGCCTGTATTTATATGAAAGCTTTGTGTTTCACTACTGTTTTGTTTTTTTTTTTGTTTTACTTTGCCTTGTTCCTTTTTAAGCCTCAAGTACATAAGTCATGGGGGAAAGCTCTCTGTACACATGCAGACTCAAGAAGTGGGATCCAGCTTAGGTCAAACAGGAAGCCATGTGCCATTAGCCCTTGAGTTTGTGCAGAAGCCAAATGCCTATTCCACTGGGAAGAAGGACCTGAAATTTCAACCCACATCTTGACTCTGAAGATAAACAAGTTTAATAATTCGTTCCCAAAATATCTACTTGTGTAATTACTGGCCATGGAGTCCTACGTTAGGTGTGTGGAGCAGCAAAGATGAAACAGTAAAACAAATACGCCATGTACACGAATAATAATGCAAAGGATGAAACTCTAGGTGCAGGAGAATGATCAGTGGTTACCAGCGGCAAGGGGCGGGGGTGGGGCAGATGGACTGGAGAATAAGTGGAGGATGCCAGGGGCAGAGAAACTACTCTGCACGATGCTGTGATCGTGGGCACAACAGACATTATGCATTTGTTAAAACTGAGAGAATTGTACAACAGAGTTGAGTCCTAATATAAACAGTGGGCTTTCCTTAATAATGTATCGATATCGGTGCATCAGCAGTACCATGTGTATCATACCGATGCAAACTGATTAATATTAGGGGACACTTAAGGTATGTGGAGGGAGTGAGGAGTTTTACAGGAGTTCTCTGTACTTTACGTGTGCACCATTTTTATGTAAACCTAAAACTGTTGCTAAAAAGACAAAGTCACTCTGGGACACTGAGGCAGGTGGATTGCTTGAGCTCAGACATTCAAAACAAGCCTGAGCCAAAGTGAGACCTCCATCTCTAAAAAGAAAAAATAGCTAGGCGTTGTGGCGGCTCCTATAGTCTCAGCCATAAGGGAGGGCTGAGGCAAAAGAATTATGTGAGCCCAAGAGTTTGAGGTTGCTGTGAGCTATGATGCCACAGCACTCTACCAAGGGTGACAAAGTGAGACTTTGTCTCAAAAAAAAAAAATACAAAGTCTATTCATTGAGAGAAAAAGAGAGAAAAACGGGGGGCAGGGGAGAAAGAGAGAGGGAAATGGGGAGACAGAAAGGTAGAGAAATCTTCTGTCTGGCAGAAATCAAAGAAGGGTCCGCAGAGACCTGCTCTGATTGGATCTTGAGGAAGTAGCTGATCTGGACGCAAAGGTATGGCCAAAGGAAATTTTGATCAGAGAAGGGAAAAAATAATTCATACGTGGCATTTACTAAAAACTTCTCATGTGTCAAAAACTATTAGAAGCTTTAAGTATATTTTGTTCAACTAATCCTTAGTAGAATGCTATGAATTATATCCTGTTATCATCCCCCAGTGAATTGATAAATGGAAGCTTAGGGAGGTTGTTCATGGTCTGACATCACATAACAGTCTTGGGAGAACCGATGGTACCAGGGCAAGAAATGCATTTCACTGGGAAGCTGTGGAGTTGAGCAGAGCCCCCGAGGATACTGAAGTGAGGGAAGCGAGAGGCAGCCAGCTAGGGAGTTCCACCTTTATTCTCTGGACACTGGGGAGCCTTGGAAGGATTTTGAGAAAACAAGTAAAATTCAACCTTAGAGTCAAAAGAAAATTACACTGACAGAATGACCACTCCAGAGATACAGAAAAGAACAACTTAGAAAGTAACAGCAAATGTCAGGGGAAAAACACAAATACAACAAGAAACAACCTTTAGCACTCAGTGCCAGCAGGAAATAGATGGAAAGCTCAGGTTGAGTTATTAAGGAGAGCTTAACAAAGGGATCATTTAGCCAAGCGCAGCTTAGGGAAACTGAAGAGGATGTGTGGCATCCTGGGCCCACCAACAGCAGGCAGTCTTGTCTGAAGACTGGCTTTGACAGGCGAGCCTACTATCTCTAAAAGAATTCCCATCCTAGTGCTCCTCAGAAAAAAGAAATCTTTTTACTAAATCTGAAAGCCAGTCAAAATGCAATTCCCAGAGAAGGAATGTAGGCTCAGGCCTTGGAATGTGCAAGCAGTACCTTCAAAAGATAGCCAACTGATCCCCACCTATTTGTGGAGGCCACAGAGATTCTTCTCCAAGTCTGGCATTATGCTTTTAAAGCTAGTGGGGACTTCCTGGGGGCTGTGGTTATAAGCACACAACCACTGGCTTATACAGCTTCCTAAAACTGTCCCAAGGTGGGTGCATCTAACAGAATGGACAGCTGTAGTGCTCCAGTCATTTGAGGCTGCCATCGAAGCGACCCAAAGGAGAGAAAGAGAGGGAGGGAGGGGGTATTTCAAAGACCAGAGATGGCCCCCACTTTGCTCTGCTTTGGAGTCCAGGCTTCAGAAATTGGGGCTGTCAACTGGGAGACCAAAGAGGGGCCTCATAATTCATTCTGCAGCCTAAAAACTCAAGTGGAGAATGGCTGCCAGAGTGGCCGACAGAATGCTTTAAAAAGAGAAAGGCTTTGGAATCCTAACTGTAAAATAAGGAAAATAATATTTGCCCTAAAGGACTGCCCTCGGGATTAAGTACAGATTCTGTTGCATCATGGGCACTCGATAAAAGTGGGATCCTCTAAAAGTTAGAACCCAAATCTTTAAGGCCAACGCCTTCTATCTAAAAGGGAGGGTACACCAACCCTCTTTTTTAAATAGATAACAGAGGGTGCCAAAAAAAAAAAAGGTACACACAATTTAAGAAAGGAAAAAACTGGCTCGGCGCCTGTGGCTCAATCGGCTAAGGCGCCGGCTAAGGCGCCGGCCACGTACACCTAAGGTGGCGGGTTCGAATCCCCAGCCCAGGCCCACCAAACAACAATGATGGCTGCAACCAAAAAATGGCCGAGCATTGTGGTGGGCACCTGTGGTCCCAGCTACTTGGGAGGCGGAGGCAGGAGACTCGCTTGAGCCCAGGAGTTGGAGGTTGCTATGAGCTGTGATGCCATGGTACTCTACCCAGGGGGATAGCTTGAGGCTCTGTCTCAAAAAAAAAAATCTGGGGGTGAATAAACCCTTCTTTTTGTTGTTGTTGAAACAAGAGTCTCACTGTGTCGCCCTTGGTAGAGTGCTGTGGCACCATAGCTCACAGCCACCTCAAACTCTTGGGCTTAAGTGATTGTCTTGCCTTAGCCTCCCCAGTAGCAGGGACTACAGGCACCCACCACAACACCTGGTTTTTTGTTTGTTTTGGTTGTAGTTGTCATTGTTGTTTGGCAGGCCTGGGCTGCGTTTGAACCTACCAGCTCCAGTGTATGTGGCTCTAGCTGCTGAGCTACAGGCGCTGAGCCGAATAAATGCTTCTTAAAAATAACTTTTTTTGTCGTGAGGAAGAGTAGATGTTAAGATTGTATTGTACAATAGTGTATTCAGGATAAAAATAAAGTGTTAGGTATGAAATATCTCAGAACATCCTGAACTAAGGAAAACCTTTAAAATGAAGCCTCATTTTTCTTTTTTTCTTAGTTAATATTAGTAATAATAGAGTCACAGTCCCAGGAAGGGCAAGGAGGAGGACAGTTCAGGGTTCTGTAGACCCCATCCCTGGTCGAATTGCTTTTCTTAAGCATCTCACACACCACCCTTCCCCCCCAACACACTTACAGTTCTTGTCCTAGAAGTGTGTCTTGCTGGAAAATTATTATGATAATTTTTTTTTTTTTTTTTGAGACGGAGCCTCAAGCTATCCCCCTGGGTAGAGTGCCATGGCATCACAGCTCATAGCAACCTCCAACTCCTGGGCTCAAGCGAGTCTCCTGCCTCCGCCTCCCAAGTAGCTGGGACCA